>WTSP01014711.1:0-22998 GCA_025331215.1 Actenoides lindsayi | reverse complement strand
TTCCCGCAGCGGCGGCGGCGGCTCCGGCAGCGGGTGGAAGCTGTCGGAGGAGGCGGTGTGCCGGGAGGACGTGGTGCGGCTCTGCTCCAAGCACAGCTGGGCCAACAACCTCGCCGTCCTCGAGTGCCTGCAGGACGTCCGTGAGGTGAGGAGCCGGGCGCCGCGCCGCGCCGGGCCTACCCGCGGCCGGGAACAAAGAGCGGGGCTCCGCACCCCTCGGGCTCCGTCGCCGCGACTCGGCGGGGCCAGCGCCGCCCCGGGCCGCCCTTCCCTGGTTACCTGGGGATTGCGGGTTTATAAAACGGGGTTTGCGGGCAGGCCGGCGCTTCTCGCGCTGTGGAGCTCGGTGTGAGGGGGTAGGCGCGGGGGGTGGCGGTGAGGGTTGGGGGCCCGCCCCGGAGAGGAGCCTCTCCCGCTCTGCTGGCACCTCCGCGCTGCCGCCCTGGCAGCGGCCTCCCGGGAGGGAGAGCTCTCGGTGGGGCGGCTTTGGTTTGGCTTGGGTGCCTTACGGGGTTGTTTTGCTTTCGGGGCTCTGGGGAGAGCTGCCCGCGTAGCGCTGAGGAAACCTTTCGTGGCTGGTAGCAGCAGCGACCGGAGAAGGGTTTTTGCGGCTCCGATTCCCACCTTCCCTTAGAGCTTGGCTGCAGAGGTGGTTGGTTTCCAGTGCTGGCTGATGCGTGCATGAAACTGGAAGTAAAATCTTCATAGCTGGCTCAGTTTTTGCAGGGAGGCTGGCTGGGTGATCTCTTGTTCCCTAATATTTGTCCTGAGTCGTTCAAGTCCAGCTCAAGAAGCAGCTTGTTTGCAACCTCAGCACCTTTTCTGACCTTATCTTTTCATTCATTCCTTGGTGGTTCTTGCTCAGGTTGAAGAAGTCTTTGTTGAGCTGTTTGGGGTTGATGTCTGTTTACTTCTTGGCCTCTCTGCTGTGAGGTCCAGGAATGTCAGGCTGGGCCAGTTTTAATGGTTACTCTGTCACTGTGGAGGCAGCAGATGGCAGTGACTTAGTGGTTACTCTTACCTCGAACCAGTAACTGTCAGTGATTACCTTCTGACTTAAAATCCCCAAATAATTTAGATATTTTTAATATAACTTTGTGTTTTAATTCTGGACATTTAGTTTAGTAGGACACTTAGCGCGGACTCGTAAAAGGAGTCCTGATACAACGTCTGTCACAGCAATAAACTGTTCTGATATTTGCTTTTTTGAATAGATTGTCCCTTACTATTTCTTCCACCCGTCTGGGACCTTTTGGACCCGTTGTCAGCGAGGTGCCATCTCTGAGAGACTCTGACCTGCGCTTGCAGGCGGTGGCTCGCAAGCTGCCAGCCTGCCAAAAAGGCCAGCTCCTGTTGTTCTCTTCTTTCCAGTTGTGTGGCCCCTCCCTTTGCTTTTCACAGTTCCAGTGCTTACTGGTTTGCTGCCATTTTAGCAAAGCGGACTTTTTCATCGTCTAGTTTATCGGCTTTCTGCTGGAATAGTTTTGTCATTAAACGCAGAGGGGGGTCAGTGTAGGGCTGAGGCACAGGAGAGTACATGGAGAAGCAGAAGATTGAGGGATGCCTCACATCACACGTTATTTTCAGCCACTAGAAGCCCTGACATTGGTTCTGCCTATCTCATGAAAGCTCCACTCCCTTTTGAATATGAAGTCTTGCTTGTGGTTTTCTTTTTCCCCTTTCAAAGCCTGCCTTTTGTCAGTAGCTGGCTGGCTGTTGAGCGGTGACGCTGCCTGATAGCCCGTGCCGAAGGTGAACCTCTTCCTGAGGTGACATCCCAGGCATCGATAGGACATCTTGGGGTTGTTTGGGATTGAGTTTTCTATCCGAAGCTGCCTGTCTGTAGCCTTGTCCTTATTTGTCTGTCAGCCTCCTAGGAGCACTGTCAACTGGTCTTAGGCTCAACAGTTCGCCTGCCGTAATGTGATGGGCTGTGTCCTGACGTAAAAACCACCTCCCAGGGTGCTGCTCGGAGAACTGAATTAAAATATCTGACTTCTGTGCATCCCTGCTCTTTAACTCTTCCTATTTAGACTCCGAGTGAAAGGCAGGAGTTACAAACGTTGTGTTTAAGCGGGGTCAGGTCTTGTCTCGGATGTTTCCTTTGCATTGGAGGTGAGAGCGGAGGAAATAAGTGACCTATTGGCTGTTGGTACAGCTGTTAATTTTGAGCCCACAGCATCTGATGGCTTGTTTGGACAACAACCAGAGGAGTGACAAGTACGTTTTAAAATGGGTCTAAATCAAATGAGCCCATTTAAAAAACAGTAAATAAAATATTTGGGGGAGGAGTTGTGTGTGTGGTGATGTCAGTGAGGACAGTATTTGGACACTGCTTTGGTGCAAGTAGGAGGTAAGATTAGATGCAGTTTGGTACAGGAGCAGTCTTTTTCCATAGGTGTTCGAGGTGATTTTACTTTTCTCATAAGAAATGTTCCTGTAAGGTAGGGAAACTTTGAAACTGGGAGTGTTACTGTTAAAAATATCCATTGATTTTCTTCTCGGTGTGATCCAGAAAAGCTGGGACACTTAAATTTGAATAACCGTGGGAAATAACTACTTGAAACCTTCCTTTTGACTCCATAAACTATACAGAGGAAAGAAAAGATGTGCTTATTTTTTTTAGCCAGTGTGAACATGATCACATTATTTCAGTATCAGTTGCTTTGTTGCCATGGTTGTCTCTTGAAAGTCAGCCCTCCCTTAGTTCTCATGAATGTAAAGAGCAGGAGTGTGGAGTCTGTGGTCGGTGAGTACAGCAGCTTGTTGCATAGGGTGAATTCAACAAAGAATAGTTTGGAACAAGAGAAAACGGTTTAAAACAAACAAAACAAACAACAAACCAACCTCCAAAATAATAACTGTTAAAAGTTTTTTGTTTGAGAGGTTATGTGCAGAGTGTCAATTTAAAGTATTATCCACAGGGATATTTAAGCACTGCTTGTTTTTACAATTCTTTTGAAACGTTCAGACCCTCCTAAACTGATTTGAGAGATTTTTTTTCCCCCACTCATTTTCTACCAAGTCGATGAAATGCTTAATTGGCAGAGTGTGCAGGTGCAGAACTCTTCTGCGTTTCACGTTGTTCAGCTGCTTGGAAGATGGAAATCAAGGGACAATCAGTGCTTTTTGCTCTCCTTTCACAGGAGAAGAATGAGAAGGATGCTCCTTAACTGGAGGAGGTGATGGTCAGAGCTAGGCAGCGTAAACCTCTGTGACTATTACCAGAAAACAAAAATCAAAGGCATAGTTTCCTGCCTTTTCCAGATGAATTCTTTTCCCTCTAATTGAAATTATTTGCACACTGCCTGCGTTACTGTTGAGTCGCTTTAATTTTGTCATTGGCATTTTTCATTGTTAGCCAAAGAACTTTATGCCGAGATCTACAAAGAGTCAGCTGGAGTGGTGTATGCTTCTGTTCTTCAAAAAGGTGTTTTTAAAGTGTCTTGTTACATTTTTGTCCTCGCTGAAGCTATTCTGATTGCTGGCCTGTTTCTAGAGAGGCTTCAGAGCCTTCGTTTCACTCAACTTAGAGTGTGGCCTTGAAGCGCTTTTTAATGGGCTGCTTATTAAACTAATTTTCATGGTGGTTATAGTATAAATAAACCCATGAAATATTAATATATTTGCTAGGTAAAACTTCTAGCATGATTAATGATGATTTGCATCTAAAGCACGACGGGGTTGTTGAATTTGAGGTAGGAGACATTGGCAGGTATGAAAATACCTTAACCAGCACAGCTCTCTTTCCTGGCTTATTAATGAGCATAATTTTCATGTTAAAGCATACCTTAGGTCTGACTAATCAGTGAATTAACTTAACATCCTAACTGTTGAGCTTTGTTTGCACTGCGCCTGTAAAGATTATGTAATATTTAAAGCATTATATCCATCTCTATAATGCATTATAGGCTAAATAATATGTCTAAGATCAAACAGTCGTGATTAAGTTGGGATTAGAGATCAAAGTTTCTGGCCTCCCACTGCTTTCGTCACCTTGAATGGTTCTGTTTCTTTGGTAGCACCTTTATGGCAGGGACGAAATGTTTTGCTTTCTGCAAAGAATAAAGCTCTCCTAATGTTCAAGATTGCGTTAAGAACAAAACAAGTTAATCTTAAAGCCGTGTATTTTAAGAATAGTATTTTTCCTGTTATTTCAGGTGCAGAGTCAGAAGGCTGGAAAATTCATTTGATGGGGCTGGGAAGTGTGTAAT
The DNA here is from genome assembly GCA_025331215.1 of Actenoides lindsayi. Classification (NCBI taxonomy): domain Eukaryota; kingdom Metazoa; phylum Chordata; class Aves; order Coraciiformes; family Alcedinidae; genus Actenoides; species Actenoides lindsayi. Next base: position 18,784 of record WTSP01014711.1, on the reverse strand, counting down.
GTTTGATGGGTTGGGAACTGGCACACTTCTTCCCTATAAATATTTTATGGGAATAAAACTCTGGGTGCACCTAAGCACCTTGAGTGGTCTGATGAAACGGTGCCAGGGAAATTACTGAAGTTGTAAAATTATAGATGGAAAAGAGAAACCGGACGGTAACGCTTGGAGCCTTCCTTTGGTAATACCCCAGTTGGAGAAGTGGTGTGTGCTCAGCCCCTGGGCTTGCTCTCTAGTTTTTCTGCTTTCTTGGTAAAAGGATTGGAAAAGCGAAAGCTTCCCTGAAGCGTTGGGGTTGCGGCGAGGTAGAGAAGTGTGATCTGCTGTGGTAGCTGACTTTATTTATTGTATTTTACACAATTTATCGTTGCAGTGTACTGACTTGAAGGGCGAGGGGTTTGTGTTGACTCAACGTGTGACATTAGCTCAGGTTTGAGCACCTCCTCGGGTCATTTCCGTCTCTCGCAGCTCTCCCTTGTCCAAGTGGAGGTTGGTGTTTAGTACCTTTTTTGGGGATGTCTGGTCTGAGGCAGCAAATGAGTGTTTACCTGTCCAGAGCTGTGAGTAATTGAGGGCTGGGGATTAAACATAGCACGGAGGTGGGCTGGTTTTTTAGGAAATGCAAATAGTGAAGATGCTGTTTACTGTGGTGGACATCTCCAGCGCTTGTAGTTTGGATTTGTCCCACAAAACCTCCGGGCGTTCTCCCTGGCTTTCAGGTGAATGGGAACTGCCTGTTTCTCAGGGTGGTAGGGCTGGAGTTGTGGGATGGAGGCTGTTCTTGGTCCCCTCCTCATTACTATGGCAAAGGAGTAGGCAGTTAGTATTCAGGTGATGCTCTTCCAGTGCCTACAGCATTATCATCTGGTTCAGATAACAGCACACAAAGGGATTTGTTGTTGTGTTTTTTTCTGGTTTTGGGTTTGTTTTTTTTTTTCAAGGCAATCAGAAATGTGGAAAATGTACCTTAGGCCTTGCCAAGGGCTTTGCTTACACTCTATCCATTTTCTAAGGGATATTGACCTGGTGATCATTCAGAGCTACCTGTGCAGGACACAGGAATTTAAGAACTCTTACATCCTTAAAGAAAAAAATAGAGGAGAATTCTTACCTGTAGTTGAGCTAACAAAGTAAAAATGTGTTACACTTTTAAGAGATTGAATTAATTATTGGGCTGTAACCAGATCCTAAACTCTGTAAGTTAAAGCCTGTGCATCTGTATTAGGAATTTCCAGATGCTGTTCTGTCTCAAACGGAATTAAATGAAGAATTCACAGTGGTTTGTGGCAGATGCAAATAATTTCAATGGTCAGCACTGGTCTGTCCTGCTTCTAAAATATGTAAAATGGAAGGTGGATCTGTCTAAGGAAGGGAATCTCTCAATGTCGGGCCTAGGAGGAAGGGATTGAGGTGATTTAAGTTTTGAAAAAAAAATAAAATATGAGCAACAGCAAAATAAAACTATGGAGACAAGGCTGGAACACTCCGTGAAGCTTTTTCTCCCAAGCCTTGGCTTCTTAACAGAGATTAGCCATGTTTTTCTTCTGAAGTTCTTATTTTTCCTTCTGTTCAGACAGCATAAGCCCAATTTCCTTCTGGCTTTTGTAGTTAAGTCTTTAAGTAAAATTGTAAATACACTTAAAGTCTGATTTGTGTTTGGGTTACTCGCTTTGGCAGCAGCCTTTGGCTTCAGTGCAGGACATGGCAATATTTAAAAGTACTCTTTTCATCTTACTGAAGCCACGTGTGAGCTGACTAGAAGGTACAGTGGTTTCTTTCCAGCTATGTCCTGGACTTACTGCCTTGTGAGCAGCGTGTTAAACGCTGGTTCTTGGTGCTCTGTATCCTCAGCAATCTTAATGGTCGATGAACTTGAGAGTTATTTTTGTGGGGTGGTTTTTTTTTTTGATGGCTGTCTTTGTGGTTGGTTTTTGTTTTGTTTTTTTTTAGTTCTGTTCTTGGCAGGCTGATACTTGCAGTAGCTGGTTATGTATCAGTTTGCCTGGGATGTTTGGCTTGATAAAAGGGATTATTTTACAAGCTCCAGTGAGCTGGTGCTGCTGGGCTGCTGCAGCTCTTGAGTGCTGAGGGGAAAAGGAAAGGAAATACAAGGAGAGGGGTAGAGTTTGGTGCAGCTTGAGGCGAGATGAGCTGAGAAAGCTGTGCTGTGCAGAGCTCTTGTTATGGGGAGGTGATTCATTGGGCCAAATAGCTGAATATATTGACAAGCAGAGACTGAGTCAGTTATGATGGCAGAGACAGGTAGAGCTAGACTGTGTTTTCTCTGCTGGCATCCTCCTCTGCGAGGGAGGAACAGAGCTCTCCCTACTCTGCTGCTGCTTTAGGTTGTCACAGCTGGAATGGAATGACCTGAGGAAAAATTATTCCAGGCATGTTATGTGCCATCTTTTTCTAGCGTAGAGATAATGTCTGGGTGTTCTTTGTAGTGTAGCTTTTCTTCATGTGAGCACCACTTTGTCAGTGAACTCTGTTGCAGTCTTTGGAAAACGTACACTCACTTTGGAAAAAGCTTTGCCCTCATTCTTCCTAATAACAAACCCCAAAGAACTGGATGAATAAAAGGTCTGGGTAATTGCCTCTTTATGTGAAATCTTGCCTCAGAATAGTGGTTTTTATCTTCTGGCTAATCTAGTTTAAGGTCTGTGAAGTTGGTTGCTATGGTATTAACAAATTCCAGTTCTGTTAGCTGATTGGTTTTTTTTGCCATCATGGGATACTTTCAGTCTCTGGATGTTCAGTTCATCAGTATCCATTGGAGTTTGTTAGGTGAGGAGCAGAGAACCTTCCTTCCCCAGGTACCAGCTTGTAGCATGATTACAACCTGCCTTTGTCAAGACAGTAGCTGGAAGCTCACGCTGTTCCCTTCTGGCATTCAGAAAAGCTGTCTCCTGGTGTGCTGGCCTCAGCTCTGAGCAGTTAAAGAGGTGTCTGTTTTCTCTACACTGTCTTTTTTTGAGTGTGTAGTGCCTGAGTTTATTTTTTTTCCTTTGGATAAGTGTATCTTGTAACTTTTACACCTTTGTGAGCTTAAATTTCATGTGTGCATTCCAGTCAGTACATGGCTGTATGTCTAAACTTTTGCCTGAACTCTCACCGTACATTTAATGTCTTTATTATTATTAGTGCTGTAGCTTAAGACTAATGGTACAGGCCTAATATCTCTTTTGCCAGGTAACAACACAGGGAGAAATGAACATTAATCATGTAGGGCAGGAATGTTTGTTTGCATTTCTTATTTTTTTACATCTTTGCCTGAAACAACGTGTAAGAATTGCCGACGGGGAAGTGGTATTTAATGTAATAGATATTCATGGTTTCTCTACATGCCTGAAGTATTTTACTCTCTTGCAGTTAGTGGTGTGTTCTCCTGTGAAAAACTTCTTGTAGTTTATTTGATTCTCAGGAGATTTGAGTCTCTTCTGGAGAATGCAGCTGGTTATGTTGGTATAATTAAGTACTTCTACGTAACGGGGTAGGTTAATAACAAATAGCTATTCCAGCCTGCCATGCAAAATCATTCAGGCAGTGGGCCTGTCTTTTGTTTCAAAAACTAATGCCTGGCTGTATTTAGTGGCAGATCTGCTGTCTAGATCTCTTGACTCTTACCAAGAGGTTCAGTTTACTAATTGAGACTTTCTTTCCTAGATAGTCCTGCTTGCACAGGGTAAAATACTTTCCACTGAGTGCCCTGCAAACCAGCTCAGTAGAGCATGCATTCTTTGAAGTGTCAAAGCAATTGCTCTGCAAAACAAGAAGTTTTTACAGAATTAAAAAAAAAAAGAAAAGAAAAAAAGATGGCAAACCCAAACCTGCTTGGCTTGTAGACTTTCTGTAACAGTCCAGGCTTGATTTGAGCTGAGTCAACTTTTGCTGCCCTGTTCTCACCTGAGTGGAAGTAAGATCTGGAGGAAGATTACAGTAAGCTCTTTCAGTATCAAATTGACTTTTTTTTTTTTTTGGCTTATGTCAGTGCCTCTGTGGCCTATCTACATATATCATAAAATAATAAAACCCCCCTGCTTTCAAGTGAAATCACTGCAATGCTGCAGCTGTCATCATTTACAACATGAGCTGTTCATAAGACTGCAATTCTTAGCCGTGTTTGTGGTGATTTAAACAAATCAATATTAATAAGAACCTCTTCTTGTAGGATGCAGACAGCTAGTCTAAATCTGGAATCTGGGCTCCGTTGATACGAGCTCCTGAGTAACTGCAGTTTTTAGTGTCATTCAAGAGGCGTGGAGAAGGTTTTGAGTTGTGCATTAGAGTTGGCAAGGGGAACTGTGTTCTTAATGAGTAGTGTAGAATGATACAGGAAAACCTTTTGAGTCTGTGGAACTGGAGAAACTCGGGATGCTGTGAAGTGTGGTTTGAATGGGTGATTTACAGTCACCATAATGATCCATTTTTTTTCCTGCTTAAAACAGTGAGGTGAATTTTCTGCACTTGTCTGCTTTTCAGGATGCTTCAGCAGGATGCCACGTCAGTCCTTACTGGAGGGGACTACAGATGAGATAATGCTTAACAGCAGTCACTGCTGGAAAACCCAGAACTGTTTGAGTCACTCGGAACTCAAAGATGTTGTGCAGTAACATCACTGACTTGTTTGAACAGAAGGCTTCCAGGCAGTGATCAGCAGCTACCTTCACTTATTTTGGTTCTGATTAGTCGTATGAAGCAACGTTATGTTTTTAAAGCCAAAACAGAAAAAGCTGAAGCACTAGTTTATGGTATAAATCTTCCCTGCATTGTTATTAAACTGAGAACTGGAATGGGGAATCCCAGTGATAACAGCATCATCTGGGAAGGTGCTCAGGAATGTACTTTTCCTTCAATGGCTTCACAGCTCATTTTAATGTCATTAATAGCCTTAATTTGATGTAGATGTGCAAAAATCTCATTATTAGAGGGCTGTAATTCTGTTCCTTGCCGTGTTTCATGTTTTTCCTTTGTGACCCTTTACCTGTGCTTTAGCAGGCACCCAACGTCCAGTGAACCAGCACTGCTGCCACGCTCCTCTTGTCTACAGAAATAGCAGCAGTGTGGAGGGCAGACTTGCCTGGGCTAAAGCTGGAGCTTGTGCTCATGGAACCCCTTTCATGTGCTCTGAGGCTACCTTGGCTTCCTCTCGATGAGCAGCTCCCCAGTAAGGCCCACACAAAGGGGAAGAGTGGACAACAAGCTGCAAACTGCAGGGTTTTCTGTTTCCCTCCCCTCCTCCAGGCAGTTGTGAACTCTTCCAGTGTCCTGTTGTGGAAAACTGTAGTCTAAACTTGTTCTGCTAGGGAGAGCGCTGATGGAATTCAAATTCTTCTCTTTGTATGTCAGCTCTTCCTAAAGTAATTTCCCCAAATACTTTGTTCCCTTGAGACGTTTCGGTGCAATCCACCGTGAGTTTGTGATGCCCTCAAAGATTATTTAATTAATGTTGTCTTGTAATGTCTGTTTTACTCACTAGGGTTCACAGTAGCTTAAACTTCAATTATTTGCAAGAGGCATTTTCTGCAAACTTTGTAACAGAGAACACTGGAGAGCTCGGGTAGGCTGTGTGGTGTTGGGATACAGTTGGGAGGACTGTTGAGCCTGGATTTCTCTGTTGTGTAACTAGGGGAGATGATGTGAATCTGTGCTCCAGTTGTTTTACCTGCTGGTTGTTGGCACACCACAGCTTTATTATCCAGTGTGTTGCCTGAAGTGGGTTAGGGCAAATGCAAGTAGGCAAAAACCTCCTTAGGGCTTAGAGCTGTACATCATGGATAGCTTTGAATGACCTGGCATCATATTGTTGCCATCTTAAAGTGATCTTGGGTCTCTTGGGAGATGGAGTGGAATCTCTGTAATCCCTTCTGTGTTACTCAGTGGGACCACTAATTTGGAATTGGGATCCTGTTTAGGAAATCAGAGCTTCAGCTTAAAAAGAAGAAAGCCCCTCAAAAAAGCTGTTGAAGTAGAATGGTACAAAAGGAAGATGCTCAGAGCAAGGTGGCAGAGTAGCTTATGGACTGTTAGACATGCACGAAGGCTTTCCAGTACTTTAATCTTCAAAACTTTACTGTTTCCAGTTTTAAGGCAGAGTGTTTCATATACCTTGCTTGTTCTGATCTTAAATTGGGCCAAAAGAGTCTTTCTGAACTGAACTTTTGTTCTCGGGAAGCATTTGAAATGAAGTTGTGGAGGCTGGCTGATATTAGAATTCACTGCCTTGGGAACCATGGGGCTGAAATGACTTTTGAACAGCCCTTTTGGGGTTTGGCATGGTTTTCTTGAGGTTCTCTGTGTATTGCATGCTTTTGGTAGCATTAAAAACCATAAGAGAAAATGAATCAGGAGGTCATCTTTGAAAGGAAATCTAAAGTCTGAGAACTGTCGAGACGTTGTGCGCGAGTAAAATGTGGGCAGAGTGAGTACAGTACTCTCATATTTACAGAGCTTCTTGTTTTGTTTTACCCTCTGTAATAAATTTGTCAAGTTGGGTCCTACCCCTTGGCAGTGCTGTTTTGAATGTTTTACTGGGCCTTCAGACCTGAATCCAGGACTTGAGTGAGCTTCCTTCTGTGTACATTAGAATTTGAGACCATCTGGCCAGGTGAGCCACGTGGGTTGGCAGTAGATGAGCATCTTCATAGGAAGAGCTTGGGGAAGGTGAAGAATCGAACAGCACGGCCACTTTCCAAGTCACGGAGCCACCTGGAAACAGAAGGGAGAACAATGCCTTTGGGGTTCTTCTCTCTGCTTTCAGAAGCTGATGAGCAGGAGCTGAGAGGATCCAGTCTCAGCAGGCAGTGTTCTTTGCCACTGTTTCCCAGCAGGGACTCTTCTCAGGGGATGCTAGAGCTTGTGTGGAGCATCTGGGCATGTAGCCATGCTTAATAGTCAAGGTGAACTCTCTTGTTTGTTTTCTTTTAATATGGAATTTTTCATATCCCTTATTATTCACATGTCAAACCAAAGCTGTGCTAACCAAATAATTAAGTCTTTCTAGGGCAAGGTACAGGAACTATTATTCTAGCTTGCTTTTGTGTGGCAAGTACTTATTTTCCTAGAACTAGACTGTAATATTGCAAGATACTGATAAAATCACAGAATCAGCCTGGTGACAATAAATACAATAGCTGGAAAGAATGGTTGATTTCAAAGAGAAGCAAATAAGAGGTTTCTGTTAGAATCTCTTCTTGGATCGCATGTCATACTGCTGGGATTTGGACCTTGAAAGCATTTTTATCTTGAAGTATCTGTGTTTTCTGGTTGGACGTTGAACAAACAGTAAAAAGAAAAAGGTCCTGTAAATCTGACAGGTGTCCTGTAAATCCCTCAGGGATGTGAGGTTGAGGATGTCCTGGAATGGACCTGGGTGACAACCTGTTAGGATCCTGCATCACTTTGGGAGCTGCTGGTTAAAATAGCTCTGCTTTGGTTTCCTCAGCTACAGAACTTGGCAACAGTGGAATAGTACGCAGGCTGAAAGCATGGGCAGAACAGCCAGTCTGGGTAGCTGTTGTCAGCAGAGGTGAGGGGTTTTTTTGGGGAGTGGTTTGGTTTTGCTTTTCATTACACGTTCTGTAACAGTTGAGCTTTACCTGTATAATCTGGGCAATGAGTAGCACATCTTAATGGTGAGCAAATTGCTGATTTTTATACGTTGATCTCTTACCTGAACGAGACATAGCTATGTTTGTGCTTCCTCGTGAAAAAAAATTATGAACTCATTTAACATTTTCAACGTTTACTGGCAAGACTTGCTGTATCAAAAGGTAACAGTCCACTGGGTGTAGATCCAAGTTGCTTGGGTTTCCATGTCCTTTATAACTCTCTGTCCACGGAAGGTGCTTTGTGAAATTTAGGGAAGAGTTTCTTTTGCCATCTCAGAGTCTTTGTGTGGGATTCAGATGTTGCTTCATCCTCCTGGAGCAAAAATCCACACCTTGTTTGAGTCTAAAAGGAATTCTAGGACTACAAGAGCAGCAATATATTATTTCTCTACCAAAGTGCTTGAGGCTCTTGCCAAAGAGAAGTGTGGTTTGGAGTAGGGTGTTACAGCCCTGAAGAGCTTATTTGTTCTTCGAGTTGATATTCACGTGCCTGCTAAACAGTTGGGGTTTGATTACCGTAGGCATTCATCCTTCAGGAAAATGGGAACTCCTTTTAATGCAACAGAGACCCTGGGGGCAGCTGTGGAGGAGGGAAGGGACCCGGGTGACTTGTCCCCAAGTGTCCTCCGGAGTTTCTCGCGCGTGTTTATGAAGTCTCACATAATCTGCAACAAGATGTGGATCTGCTTGAGAGCATCAGAGCCTGAGGTACACGTGATGAATATCTCTCCTGACTTTGGGAACATTGCAGTTTAGGATGAAGGGACCAAGGGGGGGGGCTACACTTCCAGCCCCCACAGGCTTTCTTTGTGTCAGAGCTTGGTTGCTTGGGTAGGGTGTGTGGGATTTAAATGTAAAATTAATAGTTTTAAATCTTGGCACGTGTCAGGCTTGTCCAAGCGTGCATAAACGGAGCGCAGAACTGAAATGCTGCGCGTCTCTGAAGTGGATGTGCCCTGCTTGAGTACTGGTGACCGATGGCTTCAGCCCCTAATTGGTTTTTTATAAGGTGTTTGGTTTTTTTACAAAACATCCTAGTGAACTGAAGCTGAAATTTTCTCTCCGAAATGTTTAAGGAATTGTGAGTAATCCGGTGTTGGTTTTTTTGTTTGGTTGGGTTTTTTTAAAGACTCTCCAATTGACTTCATCCTGTTTGACCATTTACTTCGTGTTGAGGTATCCATGTCCTGAATGGTGGTTTTTTGGGGGGATGTTTCCAGTAGTTTATGCTGTGAATCTGGGGCAGTGCTTTAGCAGAGAGGGGAGATGGTGGCTTGCTCTGTGGAACGGAGCACGTTGACTCCTCTGACTGAGCAGTGCTGTCTGTGGCAAGCAGGAAATATATGCTAGAGATGTACTGACAATTACAGCAAAATTGCTGCCTGAGGATTCGGAATTTCCCCGTTCCCATGAGGGGAAACAGCTTTAGCTTGGATTTCTTTATTATGGCGCTCTCTCGTATGGCATAAGCCGGCCCCTGTCTGGTCACTCAGTCAGAAATGTTCCAAGATAACTGTTATTGGTTGAGGTGGTGGTCAGCTCTTCTCCCAGGAGTGATTTCTCTGGATAAAACACTGCCTGTCTGGGATAGCTTTCAAGTACTATATGTAACTCTTACCCACTAAGATCTTCCTGCAGCTGATTTGCCTCATTTGTTCCCAAACTGTTTGGTTACAGAGCTTTTTTCCTGATGTAAAGCTCCTTTTTGAAGAAGGGCTCACCTCAAGGCTGTATGTGGCTGGTTTGGGAGAGGAGGGTACAGCCTGTGTTTTAACTGGTAGAAAATGTACTTTGTCCTCTTCAACGCTGCATTCAATAATGACAGGAATGGTATGGGCTGATTATGTGAAATTTAGGCCTTTCCTTTCTGAACCAAGTGTTTTGTTTGTCTTGTGTCAGGGGAAGATGGCAAAGAGGTTCTAATGAACCTTTTCTGGTGGTTTTTTTTGTGCTTTTCCAGATGCCCTGTTTTTAAGGTCAGCATTCCCTGGAGGTTTGCACGCCTCAGCCAGCCCTTGATACCTAGCTCTTGTCCCACTTTTTATGCTGTCTTTGTGATGCACTCAAACCTCAGCAGAGTACTTCAAGAGAAAGTGTTCTTCCTAAAGCCACATCTCCTTTTATTCTGTGGCGCTTTGTGATGCTCCTAGGAGGAGTGTTTTTGGGAGAGGCTGAAGTGTGATGGCTTACAGGCTGGGTAAGGCTGCTTCAGGGGCTTAGCACTCTGGTTAAGAGTCTGGGAGCTGATGGGAGAGAGGAAAGATGCTCCAAAAGAGCAAGTTAGCATGAGCATCCACACACAGGGAGGTAGGACTGAGACATGCTTTTATGATTATGCACTGCATGTTATTAACATAAATCAAGGTGATGGGTAATAGTTGGAGGTCTAAGCGATTGATGAAGCGAGCACTGATTTGACTCGCAGAAGCAAATTAAATCCAGGAGTAATAAGTTCCTGACAGTTGTCTGCTTGGCTGCTAAAGGCTGTTGCTCCTGCAGCCAGTGCTGCTGAACAGAACGCGCAGCGGTCAGAGCTGCCCGGGGGAAATGGGAGCTGGGGTCAGCGTGTTTGGCAGCACTCAGCTGGGGGTTCATCTGGTTTAGTGGCCCCTGCTCCAGATACACTTATGCTAAGAGAGATTTGGACAGCGTCAGCTCACCCGTGGAAAACCTTGGTGGCTGAAGTTGCAAGTCAAGACCCTTTGGAGAAGCCTGATACCAAAGTCAGGAGGAGGAAATAGTTCCATTGTATGAAAGAGGGCAAAGACTTGGTGAAGCCTCGATGGGCAAAGATGTCCATGTAATGGGAAACTGGGTTTAAGGGGGTTAAAATTTTGCACCTGTGACACATGGCTGTGGAAATGAATTCAGATTAGATATCTAGGGAGGCTAATGGAAGCATGTTTTAATGAACCCCGGCTAATTACTCTATTAAGTTCTTGATCAATACTCAGGAGATCTCAAGCTGCTTGCAGATTGTTGTTTTTTTTTTTTTTAAACTTTATGTATATTTTAAATCTTCTGCATATAATCAAAACAACTGGAGGTATTTGGTTTGTAGAGTTCTGGTTCACCGGGGCTTTATATATTTGGAGGCTGTAAATTTAAAGCTGAAGACTTAAGCACTTCCAAAAGTATTAATTGTGAATTTTTGATGGGCCATGCAGGTGAATAAAAGGGCTTGAGGGAGCAGATAGTAGGAGAGAACATGAGGTTTTGGAATAATCTTTGCTGTAAGTGTATCAAAATATGTGGGAAGATTAGGTGGGTTGCTTTAATGTGGTCTGTTTTTTGCTTTAGGCTCGAAACCTGTTTCACATGCTTAGTGTAGACCAGACAAGGCAGCTGTGTGTGGTTTTCTAAAAGAGGAAAAAGTTCCTGTAACTACTTGCTGACGTATTTATGTTCTTAAGAGATGGTCCCTTATATAGGCCACTTTATGTTATCTCAAACTTGCTTTTCTCTGGAGTACTGTCTATGAATTTCAGTGGACTCAACATTAATATTAAAGAAGAATGTCAGGCAGGCAGCCTTACCCTTAAGGGATAAAGTACTGTCTTGAAATCAGTTCATATTAAGGAAGCTGAAATAGGTTTAGTCTTTCGTGCAACCCATTGCACCTTCTGGTCTCCGGAGTTAGCAGGGCTGATCGTATCGATGAGGGGGGGAAAAAAGGGTATCTGTGCATCCTGCTTTGACCAGAGCAGCAAGGGAATGGCTCCACACACAAAGGCTTTAGCCAGCTCTTCGGATGTGTTAATGCTCTTCCACTTGAAACCTTGCCCTCTTCCTATGCTTTGGTGGCAAGGGTATGAGAAGCAGCTTGTGCCTCGTAAAAAGGAAGTTAAGAGCCTACTGGTCTCGTTACAGGAATCCTGTTCTCCATAGAAATGACCCTCAGTGCTGCCTTAAAAACACCCACCAACCCCAAGTTGTAGGTCTTGCTGAAGATTATAAACCCTCGCTGGCTCCCATGGAAATGATTTAATGGTTAATGCATTGACTAAACAGATCGTTTGCCTGGGAGCTTTTCTGAATTGAAGTTGGCAGACAGTTGGAGGAACTCATTCCAGAGGTATGAGCAGTCTGCCTAAAAGCTTTTTTATTAGACCCCAAAAATCTGTTAAGTTGGTAGAAACCCTGAGAGGGATGTTGTCACTTGCAGCCAGAGAAACCAGAGCCCAGCTGGGTCTTGAACTTTGTGAGAGGCAAGTCCCTGGAGCAGACAATTAACAAACAGTGTTGAGAGATAACGTGGAAATCATGAGATTTTTCGGATGCAGAATCCAGCTCTACCCCCTCTTCAGAAAACAAAAAAAAAACCCTTTTCATGAATTGGAGCTTCTCTGTGCTCTGCGGGCTGGCGGCAGCAGTTGTGTAATGTTATGTTCGGATAGTTCCCTTCAAGCTTTCAGAAAGATCACAAGGTTGAAAAAATAATCAACAAACTTTGTTACCCCTATTCCTGCAGAAATGAGCAGGGAAGGTGGAATTTTATTCTTTAGTGTAATGTAGTTTGCTTTCCGTGTTCTCTTACCTTCCATTGACTGTTGTTGCTTTTGTGCCTCGCTCTTGTCCGCTCTGTTTCATTGTTGATACAGTTTTTGTTTAAAACAGGAAAAAAAAAAATCCCAAACCCCGTTATGTTATCAAGAGATTGTTCGAGCATGACTAGAGATAAAATTAACTACCAAGGCAGTGCTGTGTGCTCTGAGGAGTGGCTTCAGATGATGGCTCACATTCCCAACTAAAAATAACCGTAGGCAGTGATATAAAAAGGCAGGGGTGGGCACAGGGTATCAGCTGGAGTGAAACTTTTCATCCAGTGGTGGATATAAAATGACGAGGTCAGTGGAAGATGGCTCTTTTAATATGCAGAAGTCTGACTAGTAATTATTTTACAATTATCACTCTTCAGTGCTTTCCATGCTCACAGAAGGGACAGCTGATGTGGCTTTTGGCCTCTACAGAGCCTTCGCCAAACAGCTTCAGTAAATGATTGTAACCACAGTGATTCTTCACTGCAATCATAGAATCACAGACTGGTTGGGGTTGGAAGGGACCTTAAAGGTCATCTAGTCCAACCACCCTGCCAGGAGCAGGGACATCTGCAACTAGAGCAGGGTGCTCAGAGCCCCGGCCAGCCTGGCCTTGGGCACTTCCAGGGATGGGGCATCAAGCACAACTTCCCTGGTAATCTTGTGTTTTGTCTCTGGCAAGAAGGTGGAGATGAAATACTGGATTTCTAACTGCTGGACTTACTGATTATTTTTTCTATTAATACCTTTTTCACCTTGGTTCTCCTGACTGTGCTGAAGGAAAAGAAACTACTGTACTGCTGTGGATCATATCACAGCCTTCAAATATAGTGGCAAATCTTTTGAGAACAGGCAAACATGTTCTTTGGTTTTACCGCAGTGAGCTCCAAGTGCGGATCCCATGCACTGGTTGAAGGGTTTTTCTTCCTGTGTGAATTGGTGTCTGCTTGGATTTCTGATGGCCCAACTGTGCTGGTAAAAAGCTGTGTGTCTGATTGATGCTGTCCTAGGAAACCTGCAGGAAAGGCCATAGCCATTCAGACTTCCTCAGAGCAAAAGTGATGAATTAACAGAGTAATAGTACCAGGTTTTCATCCTTTACGGGTTGATTTTGTGTAGTTCCCTGGCCAATAATACAATTAAATTTAAAGTCTTCCTTAACCTTTTAGGTACTTGAAAGAAACACAGGTTTTTTTAATGGGTCAGCTGCTGGCAATTGTATTCATTGATGTTAAGTATTAGTAAAGAGGCAACACAGCTGGTGGTCCACAGCTTGGTCTATTGATGGCTGTGTTCAGAAATCTGCTTAATTCTATGTTAAAACTGGGTGTCTGGACGTGGTGCTGTATGCAGACTCCTTTGCAGGCTGTCTGCAAGTAGTTCAAAAGCTGTTGCTGCTTAAAAAAAAAAAAATCAAAGAGAACCTTGCAGCCAGCTGAGCTGAGAGAAAATCCTTTTCTTGATCTCACAGCAGCTTTACATTCTCCTGCAAGGATATCCTGGACCACATCTTTGGAGCTTTAATTCATTCAACTGGGCTGAGTTCCCATGAAATGCTTCCTATGCTGTTGCTGGTTTAGAGGAGCCTCCTGCACCACAGCTGGTTGCTGTGTGCTCAGAGATGCCAGTGGAGCTGCTCCCAGGACTGAGCTGTGAACTGAATTCCTGACAGAGCTGGAGCTTGTGCAGTGGACCCAAACCTTTGATCAACCATTAACTCAAACAGTGCAGCTCCTCAAACAGTTGCATCTGTGATGGTGTTCAGGGTGCCAGCGTGACAAAGAGCTGGAGATGGATGGGGGATGTGTCAAGAGTGGAGCAGGGTGGATAGAACCATAAAATCATTTTGGTTGGAAAAGACCTTTAAGGTTGAGTCCAACTGTTAACCCAGCACTGCCAGGACACCACTAACCCATGTCCCTCAGCACCACATCTCCACGGCTTTGAAACCCCTCCAGGGATCATGGAGACTCCACCACTGCCTCGGGCCAGCCCTTCACAACCCTCAAGGGGGAGAAATTGTTCCTCAGGTCCAACCTAAACCTCCTCTGGGGCAACCTGAGGCTGTTTCCTCTTGTCCTGTTGCTTGTTCCTTGGGAGAAGAGACCAACCCCACCTGGCTCCAACCTCCTGTCAGGGAGCTCTTGAGAACCAGAAGGTCTCCCCTGAGCTTCCTTTTCTCCAGACTGAACAACCCCAGGTCCCTCAGCTGCTTCTCACCAGCCTTGTGCACTAGACCCTTCCCCAGCTTTGGATCCTTCAGCCTGCTTTGAACTGCCACAGTTCAGCGTGTGGGTCTCCAGAGTGGCAGGCAAGAGCTGGCGAGTCCCGCAGGCAGTGAGGTGAATGTGATCAAGGAGCTTGGCAAGACTTGAACAAATCTCTCTTGCTTAAGAGCACCTGTTAAAGCATCAGAGATGTACATGAAGCTGAGAACACCTGGAAGTCCTTAAATCAAGTCCATCATCTTTGACTTCGCAAGAGCACCAGCAAATTGAAATGACTGTGTAGAGTTAAACTGGTATATAGCCCTGTGACAGTGTTGCTCACTGTTTTCAGCTCACGTGGTTCTTGCCTAATAACTTCAAGTGATCAGTCTTGGAGGTTCTGGAGAAAGCTGAGGTGCCTTGTGAGTCTTATGTATGAGAAACAGCAGCAATAATTCAGTTTTATTTGACTTGGCAACATAGGAGCCCTAAAACTAGAGCTGAAGGGGCATTTGATTTAAGCACAATACTGTATTATTATATTATATATTATTATATTAGTGTATAAAAGAACACTCCAAGAGAAAGGATGTGACTCCAGGTAGTAACACCTTCTTTGGTGGACACCTCCTCTCTGGAATCCTGCCATTGCTGGTGAGCGTGACCAGCGAGAGGAACTGGATGAAGGTGGAGACCTGAGAGCTGCACAGGTTTAACCCGTTGCTCGGGGTCCTCTCTCTCACTGTTTGCCTACTTTTGTATTTCAGACTTAATTCTGTTTGATGTTGTACCGTGGTAAAAGGGGGCTTTCTGGTTAGGCTAATTTGCCATTATTTTCTCTAGCATTGCTCAGACTTGCTGGTTGGTTTTGCAAGCTTGCTATTAAACTGGTTTTAGTGATCTGAGAGAGGCCGTGTGGAAACGAATGCTCTCGGTCAACAAAAGGAGCACCTTGATTTACAGTGAACTTCTGGGTGGCTCACGGACAGATGGACATGTGCTTGAAAGGGATATATGGGCCTTTATGGAAATGCTTCCTTCTCCCTTCTAGTCAATGCAGAAGGGTTGTCTGGTGCAATTTTCTGGTGACCTGTTTCTAATTAACATGCAAATGAACCGCTCGGTGCTGGTGCTCAGGATTACAAATGCAAAGTGCTACTATGTGTTAGGCTGGGAAATCCTCGGCGTCTGTTCCAGCTCTGTCTCTCTGCCTGTGGAGTGGTACCCTCTGGAGGAAGGGAGCTACTGCAACCTGCTGCCAAACGGCTCCTTTGCCTCCTTTTAGAGAGAACGGTTTTTAATTTGGGGATGTCGAGGCGTGTTGCCCCTCAGAGGGAGCTGTCTGAGTGCATCTCCAGCCTGGTGCACCGAAACCGGCTGCCGTGAGAACGGGTGAGATGAGCTGCTTGAAATCCTGCCCGGGAGGAATCGCGGTGGCTCGTGAAGAAGCTTCATTCTTCGTCCTGGTGTTGCAAATGCCAACAGAATGAAGACATTAGCATATTTATTAACGCTTGTCATCGCTTAAAATTTAGGGTTTTTTCATTAAATGCTGCTGTACAATTTATATTTAGAAAGCGACTTTGATCTAACAGGTAGAGAGGATTCATTGAGTAAAGGTCTGGTCAGAAAGTGAAGTTGTACCTTTGTCCTTGAGGCGTCTGCTTGTTTTGATGTTACGAAACATCTTATCTCTCCTCTTCAGGTTTTTGTGCCAACATTCCCCATTACCAGGAATCGTAACAGCTGATTTAGTATCACACTTTGCCACAAGCTGTATAAGGTACAATAAAACCCCGCTTGATTTTTGGATTGCAGCTTGTTCCTAATGCTGGCAATTGAGAGAAAGATCTCTTGTGCTAACTGAGCGAATTTGAAATAGAAAAAATGAAGCAAGTAAGTGCTCAAAAGCCATTTTCTTCTCCAAAATGCAGCTAGGGCTTCAGTTTTGTAAAAGAATTATCTGGAAACATCGGACTCTCAACAAAATTGGGTCTTTTAAAGTGGAGGAAAAATGACTTTCAGTTGTGCGAGTCAGTTCAAAGAGTTAACAGCCAAATGGTTTGGTTGCAGATGTGGGGTCAGGTCATTGCTCATGATGGTGTGAAGACAGTGGGAGTGTGTGTGGTCAGTGCTAAACTCCTCTGTCCTAAACTGCACCAGTGAAGGGGTTGGAAGAGAATCTGCCTGAAATGTTGTGCTAACTATATCGGGGCAATATTGTAACAAAAATAGGTTTGCAGAAAAAAAAAATGCAGTTCAAATTAGCATGAAGGCTGTTAATGAGCCTAATTAAAAGGGAAGACTTCTGAAGCAGCAGCATGAATGGCTTCTAAATTCAGGGCTGTTCTTGCATGGACTGTACTTGATTTATTTCAGATGATGCTGTAAATCTGCCTCACAAGAATTAAAGCTTTTCAGCAGCACCTTCCCCTGTGGTGCTTCTGTGCCAGGGATGGACACCGCGCACCTATCCTGCCTCTCCTGTCTTGCCGGTGTAAACTCTCGCTCTGCTAATCTGACTTCCACCAAAACTTTAAATAGAAGATGAGGACAAAGGATCAAGTCTTCAGTTCAAATAGTTGATGGATTAACTCTGATTTACTTATGTCAGAGGACAGTGAGAACTGGCTCCTAGCTGCGAGCCCTACCTGCCGTAGTAAGATCTTGCTTGTTCCGACAGGGTTTCCTGCTGTGCAGCAGAGTTCGCGAAGGGAAATGTGCGGGGAAACCACCTGTGTGTTTTAGAGGGTCTCTTACTGCAAAAAGTCAGCAAACTTAGCACCAAGCCTGTGCTGTTGTCTGCTCTGCCTTTGGAGTGATGCGTAGGGAAATTTGCTCTTCCAGATGTTCGGTACTTCCAGTTCTGTGGTCAAACTGAGCCCTTGTGATAACTTGCTGAGCTGAAAATCACAGAGTTAGTGTTTGTCCCCTTAGACCAGACAAATTCTTTTGCACCCACCTCTCCCTTCTCTAAAAACCAAGCCACAATCAGTCTCTGCTTACAGAAAGAGTTTTTATTTACGTAGCTGCGGAGCTTTCTTCCTCCCGCTGCTGCGGGTGCCGTGTAGGGGTGGGGAGGCTGGGGTCCATCCACGACAGTTCACTGGAATGCACGAGGGAAGAATCTATGCTTTAATAATATGTTTTCTTCTCAGTTTTTCATGGTAAGAACAAGCAGAACAACTCGGTTTTGTGAAGGTTGCTGTCTTGTGCGGTGCCAGTTGGTTACTGGAGGATGTAGGACCGCCGGCACTGGAACGGGCTGGCATCGCTCGTGCTCTGAGAAGCAGCTTTGCGAGTTCCAGTGGACCCAAGCCTTCTGTGTCTGAAACTACTTGCAAAAGTGTGAATCTGTGGGAAACAGCGGCGCTAGCGCTTGTGGTAGCAAGCCTGGGAGCTTAGTCACAGCAGAAGAGACTTTCTCACAGCGTTTTCAACTGGGTTTGGTGTAGGGACTTCTTTGTGGTTGCTGCATGGCTTTGACGACTTGATGTTGCCTGCAAAATGCTCAGTTTACAAGTCTTGGGCTCTGAAATGTAATCACAAATATAACTGATAAGGAACAAATTAGCTTTTTTGCCTCTACTTTTCTTTTTTTACTTAGTGCTTCTAGCACAGGAAGGTCTGTGCAGTGTGGTGAAGACTGCAGAATAAATCCCGAGACTTCCTGATATTAATCTGTAATTCACTCTCATTTCTCATCCAATTTGCCTGAAGAATTGGCAGCCACTCGGGCACAGTGGGAATTTTTTTTCTTTTTATTTATAAAAATTACTCTTGAGAGTCAGCCGAGCTGCTCTGTCAGCCCCCAAGCGAACTTCCTCGCAGCTTTGTGCCCTTCTTCAGCCTCTGACAGTAAGAGACTTCCAACATTTGCCTTGATAATCTCACTGGTGCTGTAGAGATGAGAATACGGAATTTTTCCTGGTTTCTGGCCTGCTCTTAGGTTGAGCTGGGCCTGGGGAGTGGCTTTGAGGGAGCAGGTCCATGATAGCTCAGGTTGACCTAAATTAATCTTGCACTTACTCTGTCTCGTTTTCCTCCCCCCACCCCCAGCAACACTGACCCTTGAGGCTGTTGAGAGAGACTTTGGGGCTTCAGCTCTGTGGAAAGCAAGAAACTAGCAGAAAACTCCTTACAGAAGTTCTTAAGGAGAAGCAGGGATGGTTGTTTGGATTTTCCTTGCATGGTCAACTGATGCGTGTTATAATTCACCAGCTGTTCATTTGCTTCCTGAATTGCAATAGACTTTACTTGAATGGCTTTGCTTAAGTGCACGTAAAGAGCACCAAACCACTTTTGATTTGTAGTGCAGATGGAAAGTTCTTTATCACTGAATAGGGCTAGATGGGTAAACTAACAGAGGGAGATTTAGACTGGAGAGAAGGAAGAAATGTTTTCCAGTGAGGGTGGTGAGAGCCTGTCCCAG
>WTSP01014710.1:44103-113027 GCA_025331215.1 Actenoides lindsayi | reverse complement strand
AGAAAAAGAAAAAGAAAAAGAAAAAGAAAAAGAAAAAGAAAAAGAAAAAGAAAAAGAAAAAGAAAAAGAAAAAGAAGCTGTGAACTGAGACAAAAAAAAAAATAAAATCCTGACATTATTTTGAACCTATATGATGGCACCCTCTAAGGAGTGCTTGAGGGTCACTAGTCTCTGAGCCCACAGAAAAGAATTGTTACTTCCATAGGGTCAAAACTAGTAGGCCTTCTTTAGCACAATTCTTGTTCCCAACAGAAGGATCTCTACTCAAGGGAAAACTTGAGTAAAAATCTCAGGATTTATTTTGCTCAGTATTTTTTGAGGTGCTAACAGGTCTGTGCTGTCTGAAATTCTTCCCTTTCCTTCTCCCTCCCCAAAAGAAGAAAAAAAAAAAGAAGAAAAAAAGATCCTAAACTTAGTAATCAATTGGTAGTTCTAGCTCTGGCAGTGAAATGCAAAAGAGGGGAGAAAAGTCACTTACTACAGCACAAAGAAGTTGTTTCTGTGCCACCTTTTGTCTCCTTTTTCCCTCTTCCGAACAGTGGGCAGCAGCCCTTTCCCACCTTGCTGCAAACCACAGGCGCCTCACACCTGTACAGCCTGGAGTTCAGCACACTCAAATCCATGAAACCCTTGCCAAGAAACCCGTGGCAATAAAAGGACTGCACCCGACATCAAGGCTGAAGCAGCATGAGACTTTCCCCGTACCTACTGAGTGACTACCACAGTGAAAGAACTCCCTTGCAAGAAAAGCAAGAAGTCTTTGCAATATTATTAAAAATACTGGTAGGTGGAGCACAAATACGTAACAACACACCGTTCCTCCCACAAGAAGCTCACAGTCAAAACCCCTGACACACGGATACCACTTGTGCAGACTGATGCCAGACTTCTGTGGGGTTCTGCAGAATCACTGCCCGCACTGAGAAGCAGGGGTCATCAGACAAAACTGGGTGCTTAATGCATTTGGATTTTTTTTCTGCTTGTTGTAACTATGGAAGTAGAATGCCTTTTCCTGACACTGCCTATATTTCTGGCACAAATGCAATCTACCCAGGAATCCTGGCTTCCTTTTGAGGTTAGTGGGGAGCTGCACATGCAATAGTTTTTCCTCAGAAAAATTTTGATCTGCTGAAACAGAATCTTCTTGTGATGCAAAAGGATGTTGCAGTTCTAGCAACCTGTATTACCTAGGGAATTGGGAAATTTTCCCAAATGAATTTGCAGGAAAAAAAAAGGAGAGAATTCTGAGCAGCAAGAACAGGAAAGGATGCTTTGCTACCATGTGCTAAGCCCAGCTGAAACCCCTGCTGTGCTTGAATCAGGCCAGTAACTCAAAGCTTGACATTTTTGCATACTGGGCTCTTCCAGAGCCTACCACAACCATACCAACTTTTTGGCTATTCCAGGCTAAACCTCTTCCCGCTCCAGAGCTGGGCTCCTTCCACTATCACGTAAATAATTTAACAAGCGTCCGCCAAAGACGAAACCTGACAGTAACACCGAGTCCCGTAGAGCACTTGCCTGGGAGGCGGGACGCTCCCGAGAGGAGCACACCCGGCCGCCCTGCCTGACCCGGCCCGGGCCGGCGGCGGGCGGGATTCGGGGCCCGCAGGCGAGTGCTGCGGGGCCGGGGCCGGCAGAGGGAGCTCGGGCCGGCGGGACGAGCCCGCAGCTCGGCGAGCGTCGCTCCCTCGGAAGTGGAAAAAACCCCGCAGCCGGGCCAAGTTTGGAGTCGAAGTGACCCGGCAATGTACGGACGGGTGGCCGAGCCAGGAGCCGGTCCTGGCTCCGTTTTTCCCTCATCTGCCTATGTGATTGGGTTGTGCCATAGGATACCATGCAGCTAGAAGTCACGAAACTGGCCATACGTTTGGCCAGCACATGAGCTAATTTTGGCTTTGCTTTCTCATGGTAACTACCCCAGAAACCTAATTATACAAGTTTAACGCAGCTGGTCAGAGAGCAGAACTAGGATCTTATGGCATGTTCACCTGGGTATTAGCCAAGCCCTTGAATTTCTGACAGCTCTGTCACCATATAGAAAAGAAGATTTTTAAATCAGGGACACAGAAGAGGTAAATAATGTGCTGAGTTGCCTGTCACAATATATATCTGCTCAGTCCCTAAAGGCCAATTCACCAGAGTAACCTGGTCTAGTGGGAGGTGTCCCTGCCCATGTCAAGGAGGCTGAAACTAGACGATCTTTAAGGTCCCTTCCAACCCAAACCATTCTATGATTCTATGAAGATTTTAAATAACATCAGAGATTTGAGATGAAGCCAACAGGAATGTGTTTTAGTGAGCCCAAGGAACCGACCTGTTGCAGGGGTATGCTTGGGCAAGCTCACTGCTGTGACAGGGAAAAATCAGACCCCTTTGTTTCTGACCCTTTGTCTTGGCATCCAGGAAAGAGATCCTTCCTGCAAGACCTCTAGTCCTTGGCTGCTTCAGAAGGCAGCAGCAATCACAACCTTAAATCACTATTTGTGCAGCATTTTATTTCTCTTTTTCTAGTACTCAATGGGCTGTGTCAGGAAAGCTGCCAGGGCTGGGATGGACACCCAGACAGCTAGAGCATGTGCCATGAGCATCCACAGTGCTCTGGGCAGCACTTGGCAGCACAGCATGCCAGTGCGCAACGAATGTCATCTATGCTAATACCTTCACCTCAGTCATCTGCCATGAAGTCTGTGGCATAGCTATGCTATGTGACAGGCAACAGTTGGACTGGTTTTGTCATCTCATAGCTAGGGCAGATGATGCAAGTGAAAAGCCTGAGTGTTTCGACATGTAGTTTCTGCTCTGCCAACAGTCAGCTGCAAATAGCACACGGGAATATGCTTCATTACGGTCTAATTACCTAGAATTTTCAAGGTAGAGCTGTGCTACATGGGTCTGTGTTACACTTAAGTGGCAGGATGGACAACTATTGTCCCAGGCCACTGCTATACCCACCAGAAAAGCCATGAATCCTAAAAAAGTGGGCAAGGGTTTCTGGCAGTGCTCAGTGCACCATGGTACCATTTTATGCTGGGTGTACATCAGCTGTTCCTACAGCCTTACAATAAATCTATGTCAAAATGTACTGTTAGCATGTCTGGCATTGCTCAGAGGAGAGAAATAAGCTGGTTCATTTCACAATTCATTCCCCAAGGAGGGCATCCAAATATTGCTATGTGAGCTGTGCCACCATTAATGCCAGTCTCAATTTTTTTTAAACCTGTCCTGTAGTTACTGTAAACAGAGGCCCTTAGAAAACTCCTGTCACTGGTACTTAGACATCCTTTGCTTTCTAATGAATAAGATGTAAGATAATGGTTAACCTTCAGGGTGTAGTATCAGTCTTAGATCTAGAAGCTGACACATCGTGAAACAAATTAACAAGCGGCCACATGACAACAGAAAGATCAAATTATCATGCCAGTAATCATTTGTTTAATTTGGTGTATGGGGTGAAACTCAAAGATTTAGGAACACATTTCCTGCACTGGTATTGCAGAGCATGGCCCTGTTGGCTGGAACATGACCTCAAGTAAACAAGATCTGACACCAAGTACGTACATACTCTGACGTCTTGGTCAACAGGACCCAGTTGGAATCTTATAAGGTTGCCACAATTTGAGAAAAACCCACCACCACTCTGTCCCTCAAACCCTCAAAAGAAATCTTGTCTTTTAAGAGCAGATACTTAAGGTCTTAGTGCTAGAAATGATAGTTTAAAGCAGGGAAAGTTCTGAGCACTAAAATTTTATCAGTGTCTACATCTAAACTGACTTTTTCCCCTCTCAGAGCACAGTAATCACCCACCCCCACCAAGGTATGCCCCAGAGGTCAGCCACCTTGCAGGCTGCAAAATCCCACAAGCTATTGAGAGGGCCAAAACAGAATGATTTAGGGATTATTTTGGCTGTGCTCAGGATGTGTTGGGAGGTCAGGTTTACAGCTTGAGGTTTGACACAACAATGCATGGAGGCGCACAGTCTCTCCATCTGCCCTACAAGTGACCGGCTGTACATAAACAACAGCTTCCTTCCCTCCACTGATAGCAACCTCTCGGTTTTCATCCTCCTTTCAATTTAGACTGGCTTCAATCCCTTGAGATCTTCCAGACAGACACCGTACATCTCAGTGCAGTAGGATGTGTCCAGTCCTGGGGCATAATGTGCGTGTTAGATGCACTCTGCTGTTCTGTTCCGCTCCATCACAAGCAAAGCCTAGACTTCACAGTGTGCAATGCATGGTGTGCCTGGCCAGCATTGGACATAGCTTGTTGGGTTCAAATACAAGCAGAGATGGACAAGTGCTAAGTGGATTGAGGAGACCTGGATACCAGGAGAGTGCTATCCCTTTACATCCACTTGTCCCATCCACAGGACATGGCAATATTAAAGCAAAGCAGATGCTCACAGTGAGAGGACCAAAAACTTCCTTGAGGCTAGTGGGCAAGGGCAAATTCCAAATCCTGCCCATTCCATTTTGGGTAAAGGCCCTCGCCAGGCAAGGCACACCACACTGCTGTTCACAGCACCCTTTCACCAATCCTCAACATACTCAAAAGAAACATGACACAGGTTCTCCCTGTCACAACTTTGTGTGCTAAGGCTTTTGGCACAGATGTTGCAGAGAGGAAACTGGGTAGGTTAGAAGTTGCCTGTGTATTTTGCTCAATACATAATTTATATTTTCCTTCAACACTCACCCTTGCTTCCTACTTTTCTGGAAGCCAAAGTGAAGGCTTCAGGCTTCCAGTACCTGATTATCCTCCCTGTATCCAGCAGTGTCAGAAAGAGACCACAGGTTTTCTGAAAGAAAAATCTGCCAGCTGCCAACTTAAACCCTTACTGTCTCTCAAATGTGAATGCTATTGAATGGCAGCATTAGAAACCTTGAGTCTGAACTACTTATTGAGTTATTGCTGAGAGACTGTGAATGTCACGGGCCAGGCAATTCTGCAAAATCACTGTGGAGTGACAAAGCAAAAGTTACAGAACAGCAAATTGGTATTGTAGTAAGTTGGAACTGCTGGCACTCTTCTGCCACAAGTAGGGAGCTTTGTCTTATGGTGGCCTCTCATAACTTTATGCATGAGGTGTAAAAGTTATGAAAATAATAATTAAAACAAATGTGGAGGAGAAAATTCACCAAAAGACACCATTGCAGAGGAACTTGACCTGCCTGCAAATTGAGGTTGTCAGTCAATATAGCAGAGGAGAGCATGGAAGCATTTAAAAAAACCCCACCTGAACACTTCACTCTGGCAGTTTCAAAATAAAATGCTTTAGATTTTCATTTCAAAACTGACCCAGATTAAATAACTAAGCTAAAAAAAGGACTGACCTAAATGAACTGTTTCCTTCTGGTCTTCCTGTTTTGCAGCCATACCAAAAATGCTACATCAGTGCTGGTACAGAGAGCTCTGGTACAGAAAACTGACCAGTATCACTCCGCCACTTTTGTTCCTTTCTCTTCCTGCACACAAGAGATGTTTTATTTATTTCAAATAAAATATTTGCAGTAAGAGAATTTGGAAGGTTTTTCATCAGCCTTTTGCTGGAAGATGGAAACGAGTCAAATGCTTGTGATCAGTGCGGGAAAAGGCAGAAAAGTGGAAAAAAAAAGAATAACGAGGAACTTGTGGGAAAGGAGGGGAAAAGGAACAGTTTAAAAAATCCAGATAAGCACCTAAAGATGTTTGCACATAGTAGCTCACATAAAATTCCTGAGCATTTTAAATTTTATGGCAAATTTTGCAGAGGTTGCAGGCCAGTCCCTATTCATATCTGTCCTGCACATCCCTAAACTCAATGTAAAAATCAGTGGGTGCCAGGGAAGTGCTGCTCCCTGGGTACAGACACACCTATGTATAATTAGAGGTGATGTACACTGGTAAAAACAAGCAAATCCCCTCCCTATTGATGTATTTTCCTTTTTTTTCTCACCAGCTGGGGAGCAAATTCCATCCAGAGTCCCAGCCCAATCTCTACATTGACAACTGCCACCACTTTACAGTATCTCAGTATCTGCACCAGCAAAACCCATTTAGAGGAAAATAAAACAGAGAAAAACTCGAGGCAGCTAAATAGTATCCTGACGCTAACCAGTGGCAAGAATTGAATTTGGATTAAATCTGTAAGGACTGAATTTGAACTTTTGTCAGTAAAGTCACAAAACAAACACAGTGAAACAGGTAATACATACTTACATTTCTTCATGTGAGTCGTTTTGTGGGAATCAGTGAGATTACTCACAAGTGGGGGAAAATTTTGCACAATTTGCCATCTCTTCTGTTTTGTGTTTTTAGGCACACTGGTAAGATTGATTAGCCATTGCAATGAATTATTTTTCCACTGTTTACTTTTTAGGATATACTTAGGTGATATTTTTCAAAGCAACTCATCTTTTTCCTATAAATGTTGAAAATGAGGAATTCAAGATCTACTTCCTAAGTAGCTACTTTAGAAAGAGAAGCAATCTAAGTAATTTACTGATAAAAATTCAAATTACTTATCTGCTTCTCTCTGGGCTAAAGAATAGTGCTTGGAATCTGTATGTCACAGGGGATTCTGATTAAACTACCTTATTATGTCTAATTGCTCAGAAAAGTCTTTAACATTTGTGACTGGACTCTCTCACTATCAGCACATTGTGAGTGATGGATACATTAAATATGAAGCTGGTCACAACTTCTCAGGGAAGGCAGCTGTTTTTATGGCTATACCAACCTCTTCCCAGTATGGTGCCATGACATGGGTTGGCTCTGAGTGAACTAGCTGGTGCACTGGGATTTGCACCTGGTTACTGCCCTCTGCCAAAATAGCCTGCAACTGCCTGTGCACTGAGCTCAGGTCTGATCCAGTATGAAAGATGGATAGATGCCCACCCACTGCAGTCTCTGTAAACCGCAGATTCCCAGGGAAGATTTTCCAAATCCTGTACAAAGGATTCAGGTACCCAGCTGCTAAAGGAATCTGGCAGAAAAAATGCGCACCAAATTTCTTTATATGCATTTAATAAAAGTCACGTCTGACAAACTGTTCCTCCTGCCCCATCTGATCATGATTAGTATGCTGATTTTACGCAGTCATGATTAGGAGTAGGGAAGATGTCTAACAAGAAGGATCTGGGGGGGACTTTTTGGGTGTAAGAGGCAGCACAGAGAAAAGATGGCTGTTATGTATAAGGGCGAACATGAGATTTAGGAGCATCCATTTGCAGTAGTAATTTCACAAAATGAGAAAAGTCAAGGGGGAAAGGAAAGAGAGAAAGGGAGAAGCTAGAAGAAAATGGAAAGCCAGATTCAGAGGGAAGAATCTGATCTGGGAAATGGATGAGTCTTGCAGGAATTGCAGTGAGGGTGGGTGGACTCTGTTAGAGAAAATAGAGCCAGACATTCATGAAAAAAGGATGTAGCATTATATAAATGAACCTTTACCGCTAAATAAAACAAAGGAGTGCTGTTATTCATCCAGCCTTAAATGAAAGAATGGAAGTGACAATTTGCCCTGAACCAGTGCAAAAATGTTATTGTCATAGACTTTTTGAAGGAAAAGCTTAAAGCTATCACTGCATCCTGAGAAACAGCCTAACAAAAGAGTTATGAAATGGTTAGTTTGACTCATTTTTCACTGCTGGATTTACTTGCCTTTTCTCTCATATGTGCTCCTAATGGCACTGTCTGCGCTTTTTTCCCCTTCAACATGAAATGCTTGGATGTTTTAGTTGCTGGCTTAGAGATGTGGTAAGCTGAAGTGGAGGGCAGCTGTGAGTTGGGCACATCCTGCAAAACAATGTTTGAGTTTCTCTTATTGCCAGCCACAGCACATCTCCACCATTACCTCTGTTACAAACATCCTGGTAGGCCCTGCCAGAGCAATGGCTGAAGAAAAACCACCCAAAATCAATACCCCCTGATTACAATAAAATTTCTTGTCGGTATGAAGGTATCTGTTTCTTATGACCTTTTCCTACAGGCCAGCAAACAACCTGGTCCCTACATGTGTGGCTGTTCACTGACAGGCATGACTGGGTCTCATCCAGCTTCCCCTGAAAGCAACTTAAGGCTTTCCTAAACAGCCAGCAGCTGCTGCATCGGACATGTTTTTGTATTGAGAAAAATTTTTTTAGCAAGCACAGAATGCATTTATTTTCATGGAGACTACAGTCTTCCCAGCCACGAAGCATCCACACCTTTCTTCATACAACAGATAAAAGGGCTGAAAGTGAGAGGGGGTTTAGTCAGGTTGCTCCATAAAGAAGAGCTTCAGTGTTGCTTTTTGTGTGCATCATCCTGTATGTTTGATAATGCAGTTGTGCTGCTGATGCCATAATCAATGTATTATTTCTCTTAGTCTTTAAGAAAATGTGTCAAGTGCATGCATGTTTATCAGTGGCATGAGGTACCCTGTAGAAAGTTAATGAAAGATAACTGTAATGTGACTTTGATTTAAAGTTTGCCCCTAAAGGAAGTAAGTGCTGGTGAATCACACCATGGGAGTGTGAGTTGATGAGAGGTCCAGTCATTAGCAACAGAATGCTATTCACATCACTTAATAAGCTTGTCATGTGTTGGCCAACCTACAAATCTGCAATGACAGCTGTACAAGATACCCTGTAGCCTGAAGGTAGTGCATAGCAATAAACAGCCAGACACCAGAATGGGAGGAAAACTTGCAAATGAAAAGTCTTCACGCTGTTTTTACAAGCACCGAATCATGTTTGGTGAACATCACCAAATGTTCTCTGATGTTCAACACCCTCTGTTAAATTTTACTCTTTGTTCAGTAGCTAAATACAGGAAAATGCCATAGTTTTCATTGGAATTGCATTGTAATAATCTTAGAGCTACCTAGAACAGAATTTCAGCTTTATATCTGTAACCTTTTATGCAGTAGTCCTAGAAATTATGAGGAAAACCTTTCCTTAAATACCATACCAGAGCCCTCTTACCCCAGGCTGCAAGCATGTATATAAAAAAGATCATACCACAACACAGAAAGCAATATTATGCAAAACTGCTTTTTGTGTTGGCAGAGGTTTAATGCTGTGAACTTAGTACACCTGTAGGAAAAATGAGCACCTCTCTTGTTGGGGAGGGAAGGTCATCTTCTTGAAATAATCCTTCAGTTAGAAAGACTCCTGTAGATTTGATGGTGAAAATTGTTGGTAGCAGTTAAACATTTTCCATACTCCCACCATAAGCCTGTGGAAAGATAGGCAATAGGAAGTCTAGTCTTTTCTAAAAATAAAGTGCCATTAATTTGATTTTTAGAATCTGTCAGAAGATGGAGGCACTTTGCACCTTTAGCTCCTTCTGAAATTCTTGGTCATAGTCTGTACTCATGTATCAAATTTTTTTTAAGTCCCTGTTCCCAAAATTTCAATGCCCAATAGCATTGAAATAGAACTCATGGAAACAGTATGTAATTTCCCAATAACTACTGCAAATAATACGAATAAGTACTTCCTCCTGGTTTCAATTCAGTGAATGATCAGGGTGATCAGGGAAAGCTGGTGCAGGTTTCTATTTTGCTGGAGGGATTATGATATCTTCCAGGATGCCAGGACGAGCTGGAAGAAGTGCTGTGGAACAAAGACCACGTGAAAGGTATGAACAGTGGAATCCTCAGGGAAGAAATCTTTCTGAAATCTGCTGCAATCAGTAGCTTGACCAGTGGAAACTTTTGGATACCCTGGAGAACATAGCTTGGATGAGCATAGGCTTTGCTGGATAAAAAACTGGCTGGCCAGTCAGGCCCAGAGAGTGGTGAGGAATGGAGTTAAATCCAGTTGTTGGCTGGTCACAAGTGGTGATCCCCAGGGCTCACGATTGGGGTCAGTTCTGTCTAATATCTTTATCAGTCATCTGGATGAGGTGATCAAGGGCACCTTCTGCAAGTTTGCAGACAATTAAAAGTTGGGTGGGAGTGTTGATCTGCTTGAGGGTAGGGAGATTCTACAGAGGGACATGGATAGTCTGGACCAATGGGCCGAGGCCAATGGGATGAGATTCAATAAGACCAAGTGTCAGGTCCTGTACTTGGGCCACAACAACCCCAGGCAACACTACAGGCTTAGGGAAGAGTGGCTGGAAAGCTGCCAGGAGGAAAAGAACCTGGAGGTTCTGGTCAACAGCTGGCTGACTATGAGCCAACAGTGTGCTCAGGTGGTCAAGAAGGCCAATGTCATCCTGGCCTATATCAGAAATAGCGTGTCCAGCAGGACTAGGGAAATGATCGTCCCCCTCTAGTCAGCACTGGTGAGACCACATTTCAAATACTGTATTCAGTTTTGGGCCCCACACTACAAGAAAGACATTGAGGTGCTGGAGCTTGTCCAAAGAAAGGCAATGAAGCTAGTGAAGAGTCTAGAGGACAAGACTTACGAGGAGCATCTGAGGGAACTGGGATAGCCTAGAGAAAAGGAGGCTGAGGGGAGACTTTCTTACTCTCTACAACTGCCTGAATGGAGGTTGTAGCGAGGTGGGCCTCAGTATCTTCTCCTGAGTAACAAGCAACAGGATAAGAGAAAGTGGCCTCAAGTTGCACCAGGGGAAGTTTAGAGTGAATATTAGGAAAAATTTCTTCACAAAATGGGTTGTCAAGCATTGGAAGAAGCTACCTAGGGAAGCGGTATAGTTACCATACCCAGAGGTATTCAAAAGACATGTAGGTGAATCTTAGGGACTCAGTTTAGTGGTGGACTTGGCAATGCTGGGTTAACAATTGGACTTGATAATCTTGAAGGTCTCTTCCAACATAAACAATTCCGTGATTATATGATTCTATGATTTTTGTTCTCTGTTACCATCAACAGCAGAATGATCTTGCTCTTCCCAGGAGAAAATTCCTTGCAACAAGCTGGCATTGTTATCTTTCTGGGCCAATTTGCCAGTGGATCAATGATAAAGTACATCTCATGGTCAATTCATATCATATGAGTTTCTTGCCTTGCAATGTAACTGAATAGCCCTTAGCAGTAGATGTTGAAGAATCTGTTCAAGAAATTGCGGTGAATGGGGCAGGGATATCTTTCCCAGACTGAACTTCTGAATGCTGCTTGCTTCCTGTTAATCTCTGAAAACATACAACCGAACAGTGTTCAACGGTGTTTCTTCCCTGGCAAAGTCTCATGCCAAGTGCCCTCAAGGGAAAGCGTTTGGGAAATCCTTGGATCTCCTCTGAATGCAGCAGCACTGCACATCAAGTTTCAGAACAGACCACACAGATGGATAAAATGCCAGCAGAAAGAAACCCATGAAAAGAGACTGCTTACTGAGATACCGACAGACATCACCGTTTTAAACATCTGAAGGGCCTGCTCTAATGCCTACTGAACTCAATGGAAACAATGTCACTGGAAGGGAGCCCCTGGTTTTTGAACCGTACTCTTAAAATAAGCACATTTTGTTTAGGCTTATTTGTTTTGTCTTTGAGAGCTAGCAAGGGCTTATTTGCTTAAAGCTAGCTATGTAGAGTTTGCGACATTGTACGCAGCTTCAGGCATGCTGGGGCTGCAACTTTATCCCTTCATAGAGCCGTCCTGCTAGGACAGTACACTACATGCACTTTATTTTGCTCTGTCTCTTTAACAAACAGAACTACCTCCTTATCTGTACTCTTATCTGACTTTAAGGTCTTATGACTATGAACACTGCTAGGAACCAAAAATGCGTTAACATGCACATTCAAGGGAAGGGAGCCTTTGTGCCTTATAGTGAATCCTAGAACTTCCACTTAAAGTGGTTGCGGCTTATTTTGATTCCTTTAAAAACTGAAGAGCAGCTGACACCTGCTTTGGTTTCATTTCTTCCTCTGTGGAGTCTGAGAAAGGGTAACATGCCAGCTAATCAGGAGCACATCAGCTCTTATGTACTATTTCCTTCTGTACCCCTTTAGGGCAGTTAATGAAAAACCACAGAGAAGTTATGTCTGAGTTACCTCTGTCACTGGGGGAACTAGAAATCTTCCACTTACCCAGGCAGGCCAAGGAGAGGGCAGTCTCTGGATGTGGTAGGCGTGGTAGTATTTAGCTCAGCTTCCCTTTTGAGCTCTCCAAAAACTGTCCCCTGTACTCATCACAAAGCTTTGTCTACAGAGTCCGTTCTAACTGGCTTACTTGTGGTGCAGATGTTGTCTTGTACTATCTGTAATATCTCGTACTATCCACCAAAGTTACATAGTTATAAAGTTACAAAGTTAAGTAAGTCAAATATATATATACTTCTCTAGCAAGCAAATAATTCACTGTGCAAACCCATCACTGTTAAAGAGTCTGATAACAGAAGCTGCTCTGGAGGAGGTGCCTGCTCCTAATAGGGGATCTTTCATGTTTCCAACTATTTTCGAGCTGCTGAAACAGTTTAAGAGCTGCAGATGAATATGAAGGTATGACTTCATGAGATCGAGACTATATAATCCACCCAAAATCCATGCTGCTTTTAGGAGGAGGGCATGACAGAGTGCTTAGTGTTGCCTTCTGATCTGCATGTGCTAAAGAGCAAAAAAGAAGTGTTGAGACGCATAGGAATGTACACTCATGCACCTGCAAGAGGTGACAGGAGGGGGACAACAGAGACATAGAGATCAAGAGATGCACCACAGGGATGCACTAAGTAAGAGAGGAAAAAAGGTGGAACATCAGTGAAGTGGCAGTGATGCATTTCTGTAACTGTTTGTTCCCAGGAACTATATTGCAAACCTCTGGGATTTATGCACTCTGGAACTGTTAACAAGTTTTTGATCTGAATAGTTTACAACTGAAATCGTATATAAGACATTACTGATCATCCCTTCAGGCCTGGGTAATGAAACATAAGGTAGTAGTAATTTGCTGTGGAAGTCTTCAAGAGGGCAGAGAACTCAATGTCGAAGTGGCTAAACTCTAGCTGCTCTGAGAATAAACCGGCTTTCTAGATCTTGACTCTTTATGGCTGAACAGCCAAATATATGCCAGTTATTTTATTAAAGTTTTCTTTCTGCGCCTGCTCTTAATAAATGTCTGAGTTTGTTTTCTATTTAGACCCTTTAAGGCTTTTATGATTTTAAGCTAAAGGATACTGCAATTCTGTCTTCTGACAAGCAGTACAAGATGAGCTGATGTACACCTTTGAGGATCAGCTGTGAAGCACGTTGAAAATCCTGCCTCATTTCTGGGCAGCCAGCAGAGTGAAGAACAACTACAAACAGAAGTTCCCCCTGAATGCAAATTGATCAGTGGTGCTACACAGTGGGAGGCAATTACTGTAAAAGACTGGAATTGTATCTATTCATTTGCTTTTGTTTGCTTGTACAAAGTAGGTTGTTTCTTTATTCCCTTTTATTCCCTTTCAAGCCAGAGCATAAATTTGCTTCAAGGTTGAACATATGAGCTTTCGGAAAAAGCCCTTGTACCTAACAAAACACAACTGTACCTTATACATGCATGCAAAATAGAAGATATTCCATTACTTTAGCTTCATTTTTCTTTTGTTCAGACATTTCTGTGGCATTCAGTGGAAAGACAGCTGTTGTATTAGAGGCACAGTAAATGTTAATTAAATAAAATATTAAAACAATCTGCATCAAAGTTGAGTAGAAGTGATCAACAACAGATTTCCTTCTGTATTACTTAGGAAATTCGTGCATTTCTACATCATTTGGTAATAATGCACAATGCAAGTATGGTATTGAAATAGTATACAATGGCCAATGACATAATATCATAAGAAAAACCTCAAACAGCATTTCCAGAGGGTTGCACTTAGCCAGTTATGTCTTGATATCAGAGCCTGGACAGCAGCCCTGAAATTGTCTAAGTTGAGGAGTATGTGAGAAAACCAACTGTCGTCAGCATCCTAAATAAAAGTCAGTATTCATTTATATATTTTTAATAAGTTATGGTCTGCTTTAAGGTAGCTGCTTAGGTCAGGTTTGTTAAAAGCCCACCTACTTCAGCACTGTTTAACATTAGTCACCAGATGAGAATGACTTTCCTGGGAATGGAAGTGTGGTTTTAGCATGTATGTGCTCACTTCTACATCAGTGCAGGGAAAATATTTCTGTCCTTTCTGAACCCTTTAAGCAACACATGCAAATGAAGACTCTTTCAGATTCCCTGCATTTAATGATGTAAAGAGAGAAAAAGGGATTATTAGTAAGTAGGGTCAAACTGTACCTTAATCACAACCTGATGCCTGGCTGCAAAGGGTGTTTCAGAGAAGCAGTACCCCAGGAGCATTTTCGCAGTTGCAGAGAGATTGTGTGCATGTGTGTGCCGAACAAACAGTAATCTAACACTTGTCCCCCAAGGAAAAACTCAGTCTGCTCTTCACTCACGAGGGAAACCTGATACCTGATCCCAAGGAAATCACAGTGAGTATTACATCTTTTATGTAAGTCCTTATTAGAATGGTCAGTTACAAGAAGCTGGTTTACACAGTTCTATTGTTGACAGGGAGGCAAGAGCTTATGCTCCTATAGGAAAGAATTGCAACAAGTAATAGTGTCAGGAAATGGCCGTTGCTGAGGACCTGACCTCTACATCATATGTGTTTCAGGGAGATTTAACTCCAATTAGTGCTAGTCTGGCCTAGAGTGCACCTTGCATTTCAGTTTCATCTGAAAGTTGTCCTGTTCACATGTCCTATGAGTCCGCAGTGCAAGCCAAGGCTCTGCCACAGGAATGGGCTGTGGGTTTGCTTCAAAAGCACACTCCTGATTCACACTGAAGTACCAGTGGGGGTGCACCCTCAGGCGTTTCAACATCAGATACACCGGATGGAATCAAACCCTAGGATTACTTGGCGACTGGCTGAAGCTATCCCAGGGCTGAGGTAACAGATAAGTCCCCAGCGGACTGGAAAAGAGGGAAGCCATGTCCAGGATCTCTGATGCTTTCCTGGTCCATTTGCCTATGAGCAGGTAGAAGGTAAGATGGTGTGGAGCAGCAGATAACAAGGACAAAGAAAACAAGCATCAGGTGTGATCTCCCTATATTAACTCCTTGGGAAAGTAAAGACACAGCACTCTTACTGATGCTACTGGAGCAGTGCAAACCACAAATACTTTGGAAGACAAGCCTAAAATCCTAGAAGATCTTGACCGAATAAGCAACAATGTGAATAAAGAGGGTGAAAATCAGTCAATGCAAGTTCAAGGTCACGTATTTTGCAATAACCAGATACACAAATACTTTCTGGAGAAATGCTGCAGGAGTTCTGCAGGGGCTTATAGTCCATATGGGGCAAATGTGTTATGTGGTTACAGAAAAAGCAAGTACTGAGTGTCATGGGCAAGTCACACAACATAGTCTTTCTGTTTGAGTTGGTACTAACAAAACCCCATCAAGAGCACTGTGCCCTCCACAGTTCAACATAGCTCAAGACTGTGGGCAAACTGGTGACACTAATGGAGAAATCCATGAGAAATGTGGTCTGTAGGACAGATTAAGCTGGGGTTGTTTCCTAGTCTTGCAAGGGAGAGCTGATGACTTGTCTTCTGACTTGTCACAGGCTAACAAGTAGGAAGGGAACAAGCTGTGTTCTGTATTTACTGTAGGAAGACAGGAGTGATGGACTTCAACTGCAGGTAGAGAGATTTAGACTAAACATGAAGGAAAACTTTCTACAGTTTAAGATAGTCAAACACCAGAATAAATTGTCTAGGGAGGCTGCAAACTCACCATTATTGGAAGTTTTGAAGAGCAGGAATGCTTGAAGTACTGGTCCTGACTGTTGATATAGCTGGTCCTGCTTATATTTTAGGGATTGAAATGACGAGCTCCTAGGTCTCTTCCAACTCTTCAGGTCTATGTTTCTATCAAGAGACACAACCTATCCAGTCCTTCCCTTCCCATAGCAAGTCTGTTTTGTTGGCCAACCTGTACCCAGGGGACAGTTACCATGACTGGGGGTCCTGGCTTCAAGAAAAAAAGGGTCATTGTCCAGTTTGGAACGCAGGGTGTTTCTCTACAGCCCACATCAGACTGAAGTTCTTTCTGTGGTGTTGGTATGACATCTGAATTCTTCAGATATCACAAGACAGACACCAAAAGCCACAGGACAACTTCAAAGCATGCCTTTAGAGAAAAGTATTTGAAAGCCATCCTCCATCATGATACAAGAAAAATAAATCATTGATTGTTCTTTGAAAAAATAATAGACTTCTTTATAACGTGGTGTTTCCAATGGAACACAAAAATCTTTTACAATAGGGTCACAAAACCTAAAATTATGTTTAAGCTACATATCATTGAAAAAACAAAAAACAGAAAGAACTAAAAATGTGGATTACAAGCTGCCTGTGCCTTAGAAAGAGCAACTCACTGTGTGCAGAATAGTGATTACACTTGCATCTCCCAGATACTGCAAGATATTCCTGACAAGGCGTAGCAATTTATTAGGAGCCTTTAATAATCTAATCTCTCTCCTCCCCTGCCCACCACAGTTTTGCAACTGCATACTGTGTGGTGCATCATAATTGCACCTGCAGCAGCATCCACCTGCACAAGCACCTGGCGTGACATCTTGCCACAATATTTTATCCATTTAATTTGTCCACTTTATCCATTTAATTTTTATTTGTCTCCAGTCAATGCTCACAAGACCTTCAAAGGGAAAAAAACTTGATGTAAATGATTCCTACAAACTGCAACTCAGGTATTTGTTTGGAAAAGGCTAACAGTATGCCTGTGTTCATGGCTCCAAGACAGATGCAAACAGTAACCTATCAGCAAATCCGACATGTAAAGAATAAGGGTCAAAAGAGCTTAATGGATAGATCCTAGTGGTAATTCTTCATGACATTTTTGCACTTTTATTTTCATCTTACAGAAGAGAATCTGGCCTTTTTAAAGGTTGCACTTAGGGCGTGGCATTCTTGTATTGAGTTGTATTTAGCCTGACATGACAAGCAGTGCACTCCTCAAAACAGAGGCAAGCCAAACATTCCCTGTAGTAAAAGAATTAATGAATTTGTAAGTATAGTCCATTACCAAAGAATCAGAAAAACTTCCCGATGAGCATCTGCACACAGAGATTGTATGACAAGCTGGATGGTCCAACAAGATAAGAGCAGTATGCATGCTGTCGTACCACTGCTGGAGATGACTGTTCTTCCCTTTCACCTGGCAGTGCTGAACTCCCCTGACTGTGTGGGAGCTGAGTCAGGTTCCTTCCAGGGATGAAGTAAGTTGCAGCAGACTGTGCCTGCAAATTATTTTCCTCCCTCCCTCCCCTCCACCTTCCCTTTGTTTCCTCCCAGGTGCTGTGTTTCTGCTGCGGTCCATGGGCACAGATTGTGCTCCTGCCTTCTGACACCTTGCATCACTTACTTCTTGCCAGGCTCTAACCTTCGTAACCTGGTGGGAGGGAAAAGGAATGGCTACACATCCTTCTGTGTCATCACTACCATCTCTGCAGCTGTCCCAGAGACTGTGTTGGGATGTAAGCAGCAATCAGCTTTTCTGACATGACATGCAGCTACACTGGCTACAGCTGCACGAGGCTGGGAGGGGTAAAGCTATCCCTTTTTTCATTAAGCGTATTTATAAACATGCAGTACACAAGCATTTTTCCTTTCTTCACAGTGACAGATGATTATATGTCTATGAAATGTTTTCATTTATTTGGCGCCAGAGTAATCAAAATCAGTTGAAACTGTGGTGATGAAGGGAAGGAAAACAAGTAGGCGTGGGATTGACTGTGCCTCTCACTCTCTGGGCTGTCCAAGGGTAGTAGCTGGCAAAAGTGCACCCCTTGCAGATGAACATCTTATTCAGTTGGTAATTGTTCCCAGTTGTGCTCATGGCCTCCGTCCATTAAGGATGTAGCCCTGCATAACTTTAAAAGCAATTGACTCTGCTCTGGAAACACTGTGGGAGCGTCTGAGCCAGCATGTGCGTGACTCCATTTAGGCAGAAGAGAACTGGTCCCAGAAAACCTTTGTGAATGAAATTTTCATGCTTTCATGTCTGCCCCAGTGCAGATTCTGGGTCAGTCCTTCTGATCTCAAACATCCGGTTTAAACGGGTGTTTTCCGCTACATAGATAGAAAAATATTTCCATTATAAGCCTTCAATCACTCTGCACAGGCAAGCAAGGGGGATGAGGTAGGACAAGGGAATTTAGGAGACTTTGTCACAGACGTCAATGTAAAAAGAAAAAAAAGTGCTCAGATACAAAAAGAAAACACACCCCACATTTCTCTGCTTGTCAGTGAGAAAACCAAGAACTTTTTATGTTCTTAAAGCCAGATGGCAAAGATTTCAGTGACGATGTTTTTGTTTGTATTTCTTCCCACCTCCTTCCCTACGTTTTCCCTGTCAGCAAGCAGCAGAGCCAGTTCTGTGGCTGCAGATGGCTGCAGAGGTGGCCCATGCTTCTCCTTCCACAGGAGCTTCCTGGGACATTCCCCACTTCTTCCAGAAAAAGGCTCCATCCAAGTACTCCACCTCTGATATTACACATGAGCTGGTCACTGGCTGCATTTGTAAATATTGTGCCTGCAAACCACAGCCTTTATTTAATGTCAAAGAGGTTCTGTGTGCTTTGGCTGGGTGTCTGGGGTGTGCGTGAAGCTGTGTAGAGCAAGAAGCAGGGCATGGTGGCTGGTTGCAATGGTGGTTAAAAGGAGCTGGAGGTACCTTTTGCCTTTTCTCCCATCAGAAACTGAGCAGTTTATCTCCTCTGAAACCTGCCTGGTTTACAGTGGTCAAAAGTGAAAGCTAAACAGAGGCTTTGCGGACATCACCATGATTATTTGAACCACATCAGCACAGAAGAGTTGGAAAATCATCATTTTCCTACATTAAAAAGAAAACAAAACAAAACCAGCAATTCAACCACTGAGGTCAAAAAGATTTGAGGAAAATACCTATTCTCTCACTCCCACTCAGCTTTTTCTTGCTAGGCCCTACAGAGCAGCTTGAAAACAACTTTCCTCCCTTCAAAATCGAGACATTCCTCTCCTCATTAAAATTGTGTATCATACACATATATATATGTATATACATGTATATATATATATATATAAAAGCTGAGTCCCAACACCATGGAACTGGCTCTTGTCTACTCTGCTTATTTCTCACTCTGCATTAGTAGATATCATCGAGCATTGCCATATTTTTTTATGAATGGAACAAAACCACATCCCTGAAAAGCAGCAAGAGCTTGGTATTCACAGCCATCACTGACAGTGCAATGGAAACAATCCTTCTGGACAGACAGCTGCCCTGAGGCCATGTCCTGGATGACGCCAGATGCCTTTGTAGTGGGCAGATCTCTGAGCACATCCCCTGGGGAGACAAGGTGGGCCTGCTGCAGAAGGGTGGCTCAGAAAGCCATCTGAGGGGGCCAGGTTCCCCTCAGGGTGTCTGAGCAGGTTGAAAACCATCAGGCTGTAGAGTCTGGTGTGTGTGAACGTAGCCCCTTACAAAATACTTAAGAAAAATCTAGTCTTTAAAAGGGAGAGAGGGGGAAGAGGGGGCAAAGAAACCGCTTTTGAGACCAGTTGTCTTCTTACTTCAGGATAATTCAGTAAACAATGTTAATTTGGGGGCAAAACTTACTTTCTTAGAACATGTCATGTCATCTCACTGTGGCCACTGCACTGTTTAAGGCTGATTATGCGGATGCTGCTGCTGCTTGGGGAAACTCATTAAAACAGCTGGTAAACATCCTTCTGTTTTACTCACTGTTCTAAGAGATGGCTAGATAATATGAGATAATTTATATGGAGGGACTTTTTTTCAGCACCTGATATTATTGGCTAGTAGGACAGATGACCATTTGCAGAGAATTGACTATACTTCCTCTTCAAGGATATATTAGACAGCATATGCACTCCAGAGGCTCCAGCCCAAGATGCTTTTCCTTTTGATAGACTGCCTCTTGGCAGACAAGTAGGAGCACTGGTTTCTGGGCACTCCAACTGCTGTCCTCATGGCTTTCAAAAACCTATTCAGGGTGACAAGGCTGTAGGATACATAAGCAGTATCTTTATTGACTGCACTTGTGACTCTCTTGTCAGCCTGCAAGGTTGAGCTATTTGCAGATGTCAGAAGAAAATGAATGTTACCCATCTGGTAATCTACAAGTAAATTACTTGTCTATCCATCTGTCTATCTGTGTAACAGTAACTGGTTAACTTCAGGTGCCCAAGATCTAAAAGAAGTTTCAGTTTGTCTAATGTACAGGCAAATATAATGCCTGTCTGGTTAGATCAGTTTTAAAACTTGAATGAATCTTTATGTGTGTGTATGAGACAAACAGAGGGTAAGAGTGGGAAATGAGGCAGGCTCCTAAATCTGTCAAAATACAGTATGATCATGTCAACACATTTAACAGACCACTTGACAGTGGACTGCCAAGTTCATTCATATGTGTACAGACATACATTCCACTTATTTACATTCCTCTAAATCCCTTCTCTGACTAAATATAGATGAAATAAAAAAGATCAAAACATTAAAAATTAAGACATGAGAAAAAGGACTCCTCTGGAGAGCATGGTATTCAAAACAGCAAGATTTCAGTCTTTGCCAGTACATGTTAAAGCACAGAAACATCTGTTTCATTCTTCCCATATTGGAGCTGGAGGAATTGCCTGGGAGAATCCCCTCCAACAGCCTGGGGCAGAGCCTGGCTCTCCCAATGCCTGCACCAAAGGCTTCTCTGCTACCCTGAAAATCGCCCAGGCTTTCTTTTCTGCTGGGAGTTTGAGACCTACTGAGGTAAGTGGCATTTATTCCTAGGCGCTCAGGGAAGAGGAAGCTGAAAAAAAGCCTATGTGCCTTTACCACAGAGTTCAAAAAGACTCAAGGACTAGACTGCAGGCAGAAAACACACCGCAAACACTGCGTGTGACTTGTTTTGAATATCACTAAAAACTTGCACTCTTTGTTTCTGCTTTTTGGTCTGCTTTGCATTTCCTTACAAGGCCCATGAACAGGCCAGCTCCCCTGGAGATCTTGCCAAACTTTGGACTAGACCCAAAAGGATGCCTGTGCATGAGACAATGGTTAAAATTTGGGTGTTTGTGTTTCATCTGCATTTTTTACCAGACAGAAAAGAACACCCACCATGCTGACTTGCAAGTCTTTTAACTGCTCTGCCTTGGTTGCTTTATAACTTAGATAAGGACAGCAAAGTTCTCCTGCCTTCTACATGAAATACATTCATATTAACCTGAAAAGTACTACAGGTGTCAAGTGTTACCTCTCAAGTAATTAAAATTAAATGTTATATATGTATTGTTTACAGCAGAGAAAAATACTGTGGGGGCAGAGCTAACTGCAAAGTTATCAGAGCTCTACTGGCAGTATAAAAAATAATTTCAGCTATGGAGCTGTGTGGGTATTTTTCTTCACTGATGCACTAGAGATCTGTAAAGTCAGGTTAAAAGCACACAGATCATACTTGATAGTTGAAGTATTTAATTAAAAACTGCACTTACAATCATCTAATTAAAACTGCACCTTCAATATATTCCATTGGTATTACGGACATGAATTACTTCCCCAAAAGCAACCTGCCTCTTATGTAGAGGTATGTAGATATCTGTTAAAGACACAAGAACATCTACTGTTGGAAAGTCTAGGACTTTTTAACTTTTACAAATAATTCTACATGTATCGGAAGACAAATGGCTCCCAACCTGATGGTCTGCATATATGTCTCAGGGAATGCAAATACACTCAGCTTAACTTTCAGGACACTGAGTAGTGGGATAAGCATGAAATCTGTGTCAGAACTTTTAAACCACCTTGTCTTGTGGACCTAGTCAGATATTTAATGTTATTTGAACATGACTGCTGTAACTAAATTTCTTTCTTATGGTAGCTCTTAGGAAGAGAGTGTTAGAGATTGAGCACCTCCCACAGTGCTATTTGCTCTCAGCACACAGAAAGCATGGTGTCCAAAGGCAGCCCCAGACAGGACGCAATAATCCTAACACCTAATGGCTGCATGTGACTTCAAATGTTTTACAAAATGATTAAGTAAACCTCTCCACATCTTTGTGAGATATGTAAAAATAATCTCACTTGGAGAAAAAAAAATGATTAGCTAAAGGCCAGAGGAAGGCTCATGTTTGAACTCTTTAAGCAATTAGTGGAATTAAGACAGCCTCCTAAGTGCCAAAATTTCCTTTTTGATGCCTGGAGCTCCTGGGAAACCCTGCGCTTTTCCCATAGTGAAACTTTACAAAAGCTGTCACCAGTGTGGAATAGTCATTACTGAAATGGTGTTAAAGACAATTAGTTTGAACAGTTCTTGTTTTGCTTTTATTCTAAGGTAGCCATCATGTTTTGTTTAAACTGCAGGCAGGAAGTACTATTGCTGTGAACCACTCCCGTTTCCCTGCAGTTATAAGCTGCAAAGACTCTCTCCTTACACTTCTGTAACCTAGAAAAGTCCTAGCTGAATCACCAGTGCAGCCTTATGAATTTATTTTGTAGAGCTGTTGGCATTTCAGCATCAGCGCAGAAGAGAAACTACTGACTAGTGTGTTCTTTCATAAGGACTGACCTCACACCGGCATACTTGATTGGTTATTTTTTCATACTGACCAAGTAGTGGAAAGGCAACAGGTTTTAGGCTTGCAGGACAGAATCAGTTAAACAGAGCACATTATCTGTCTACAGCACATGGCTTTATGATCTTACCCATTCATCCTGAGCTACCTCAGTCTCTCTTGGTGGTGGAGGGCAGGGCCACTACTGCATGGCTGTCACCTGTGGAACCTCCTCATTGCTAACAAAAGCTGTCCACTGAGGCCACAGCTAAATCAAACACTTGGCTGTTATAGCCCTAGGGCTGCTTTGATTTTAAATGGCTGTGACTTCAGTTGTTGCTTGCTAGACTTTTCCATAGATAGTCTCAGTCATTCCAGTGTTCTCAGCCCATGTATTTCCTTTTGAGTATCCAACTGGGTGCAAAAATCTGAGCAGTGCCAAATACCCCATGTTTCTCCCCAGTATCTGCAGGTCTTGAAAAATTAAAATACTTTTTCTGAGTTTTGTAAAAGAGGAAGGTATTTAAGTGGGAGGGAAGAGGCAAATTTAAGGAAACCTCCTAACAGATCCCTTGGAGCTGCTTCATGTTTTAGGGGCTGAAGCATCCCCAGATGGAGGATGCACCCAAACTCCTGTAAACAGCATATCTCCATCTAACCCAGAGTTTGGAGCTGATGCTTGTTACTCCCATACAACAGGGCTACTGCTGAGGGTAGGTGCATATCCAGACCTTCAGCGCTGGCTGAAAGAAACTGCTTTTTTGACCCCAGCAAGGCAAAGTTTTTTCCATTAAGCCTGTCTGTGTGCCTCCTTTCTCTTACTGACCTGAAAATAAGAAGTAATTTAATAAGTATTTATTATGGTTTTCCATTCTGCAAGGCCTCTGGCTGAACACATTTTTCCTCCAGCTGTCTCATCCAGTTTCCCATCATCTCCCCAGTACAGCTCCCAGATCTTCCCCAGCTCTCCGTTTTCCTCTCCTCCATCACCAGCTTTTCTACATCCCTTAAACATCCTCAACTTTGCACCACTTCATCTCCTGTCTCCAGACTCAATGCCTTCAGCTTCCTCCTAGGTGCCGTACTGCTCCACCTGTGTCTCCTGCTAGGAGCTGCACAAGGACAGCTGGTAGCTGCGGCTGCACCACAGCCCATCATGCTTGGGGACCCCATGTAGGCATGGTGCCTGGACAGTTTCTGACTCCTGGTACAGATAGGGTTGAGATCTACCTGCCCTTCCTGGTAATCTCTAGTGCTTGTACTTGCCATCAAAATTTTGGTTGAAAGTGGCTACCTCTCCAAAAATTACAACAAGAGAACATGTAGACAGGTATTGTTTCCTTAGAAAACAACCTAGAACTGCGGAGTGTTCATCTTGGTTGTGTGTTTATTTTGTTTTTCACTGTAGTCTTGATATGCAAGGATGAAAACACACAACACTCTCTGACAAAGAAGGAAAACATATTTTTCTTCTTTGCAGCGAAAAATGGCCCAGTCAAGAAGAGTGAAATATGGCCATGCTGTGTCATTTGTGGTGCTCTAACACACCTGCCTGGCTTCCAGCTTCTTCTCCAGAGAAATGACCATAGGTTCTGCAGTATCAATGACAGCAGGATCAGGCTCTGAGGCTGAATGGGCCCTCTGGCCCCAGGTGACAGGGACAGAGCAGGACACCCTACTCTGACAGTCTCCTGGACTTCAGTTCATTGTGCCTTTCTCCCAGCCTGGGAGTTTTCTTCTGTCTGTGTAAAAGCCAAACCCACTAGCTGTTACCAACACTGCTGTTTATTTGATGTCATATTTTTGCATTCAGTATCACCTTCTGGTAAACTAATCTTTATGTTCTTTGCTTTTTTGACCTTTTTTGTATATCATCTTTCAGTCTGTTCTCTGTCTTACTTTTAGATCCCTTTCCCTGTGCAGTCCCCTCAAATATATCCATTTGAGTGAGCACTGCAGAGAAGTTACACCCCAGGCAACTTTGTACTTTCCCGAGGCTTTGGTTCACATCATCCATGAACTCCTAACAACCTTATTATACTGTACTTTGCCTTTCAAAGATCTGTTCTGCAACCAGAAAGCTATTTACATAAAAAAGGAAGGTTATCTTATACGAAACGCAATTATATCACTTATCTACCAACACACTTATATAGTACACTGTGTGTGCTACACAGGGGCCAGAAACCAGCTCTCTGAAACCTCTGCAGCAGAGGAGTATTCCCATCTGTGTGCCTGCTCCAGGAGTGAACTCTTATTTCTGGAATTTGCTTCCTCCAAGAGTTCGTCAGAGCTAGCCTTTGGGGGTCTGGAGGGCACTGCGGTGAGGAGGCTTGCTTTGGCAAGCCCCTGGGCTCTGCTTAGCACATTGTTATGGGGAGACATACAAAATCAAGGAAAGAAAGGCAGTTGTCGGGCCAAAGTGGAAGTGGCTGGGTGTTACTCGCTTAAATTGCCAGAACGTATTTTTAAATATGGAGAAGTGCCCAGAAATGGTCTGTTCTGTGCAACATAAAGATCCTACTATGAATATATATGTATCTTTACACATATACATATATATGTATAAATCATATATGTATATCCTTTCCTGCTCCCTTCCCACCTCCTTCAAAAATGACTAAGAGTGCATCAGAAGGAGAAAACATTTTTGTCTTTTGCCAGTCAGTATATGTTAATTGATACAAATCTCTGAACTCAGATGTTTCATAAAGAGAAGTGTGCTCCGTCCTCTGAGTCACCTCTTGGTTCTCAGCACCAGCTTTGTGCCTTGTGGTCTGATGTTCTTCTCTTTCTTCAATTATCTGTATTTTTCAGTTTGTACCCTTCCTCAGTTTCATGCCCTCTGAGTTCCTGGAAGTCTCTTTCTTCAGTATGGTGAATCTTTCTGGCTATTGTCTGGGTCATATGCTTTGTTTTGCATTGCTGGAATCCTGCTTATGGTTAGTTGTACTTCAGGGTCCTGTTTCTCCAAACTCTGCCTTTACTGATGTCATCAATTCTTTCTCCATCTTTAGGCTGAGAGAAGCATATTTAACATGAATTCAGTCAAAAGAACTGGGGAAAGTCATAGCACCAATTGATATATGTCCTCTCTTTCCAGGTTTATTTCCAGGGCTCATGTCCCCCTTCTTTGCCTCCAGCTTTTCTTCCATCTCATTTGCTTGTACAACAGCAGGAGCCAGCATCCTCGGGTGCAATCTGCAGCCCACTGTCTCCAGGAAGAGAAACAAAGCTGAATCTGTACTGTCACTGTATGAAACAAAGGGTTAGAAAGAAGGAAACACTCACCAATTTTACAGAGGGAATGGAGGCAAAAAGAGAGGAAATTACTTTCCCAAGGCTGAATGGGAAGCAGCCTGACA
This sequence comes from Actenoides lindsayi, assembly GCA_025331215.1. Taxonomy (NCBI): domain Eukaryota; kingdom Metazoa; phylum Chordata; class Aves; order Coraciiformes; family Alcedinidae; genus Actenoides; species Actenoides lindsayi. Next base: position 87,175 of record WTSP01014710.1, on the reverse strand, counting down.
GGACTTTTTGCAAGCCAACAGCGAAGCAGACTGCTGCCCATCTTGCTTGTCTTCCTGTTCCTACCTAAGGTTTTGACAGACTCTCTGGGTTACCATGCCATGCCTCAACTCCCTCCATCCTCCATATTTGGACTGAAAAGCTTCCCATCAGATGTGTTCTTCTTATCTTAGCTGTCATTTGGTGCTGTTGCTGCTGTGCTTTGTGTATGAATAGTGTTTGTGCAGCTTGTTTCTTTTTGTGTCTCTGCTGAATGAGTTAAGATGCAAACGCAAATACAATAAAGGTCAAAATTTCACAACCAAACTCCACCAAAGAAGAAAGTATTGTTACAAAGCAGGATGTTTATGGACATATTTGCATGTTCATGATGCAAATGAGCTAGAGCATTTTGCTTAAGGAAATTACAAATTTCTAGTATGTATTAAGACCAACACAGTAGTCAGGAAGAAAAAAAAAATAAGAATAATGGATAAATATAATTCTTTTTAACTAACTGCAGTCTCATGTGTACCCAGGGATCCATCTTTGCAAAAATGATGTGAACATTTTCAGGCTAAACGCATTCTGATGGGAGAGGTAGCACTCCCCTGAATTAGTTCTCGGAAGGTAAAGGCCCACCCTGGCTCACATCTGAGCAACATCTTGAGCAGAGTGAAGATTCTGCTCAGCATGAGCTACAGCGACAATAATCTGTTTTTAATCTGCTCTCCATCCCACTAATTGAATGTGCAGGAATCTATTACAGCTCCCCAGAGGAGGGCCTGAGAGGACCTCTGCCTCTTCCTCCCGCTCCCCCCTCCCATCCTGTGGCGGCTCCAGATCAAAAATTTCAGGCTAGCCCTCTGTCTACAATAGGCCAAAACTCAATCTTCCTCCCACCCCCAGCTTGATCCAGGACTTAATATGATTTCCTGGATCTGTTTCTAAAATGAGGACTTCTTGTCTCAAAGACACTTAGGCGGCTCTAGGGTGGTCTAATAGTAGCAACAAAATAAAATAGCTGTTTACAGCAACCCATAAGGAATACATTTGACCTCTGCAGTACCATGTCTTATTCCTTCAGTTGAACAGCGATGTACAGACTGGATGTTCTGCACCTGAGAACAGAGGTGCTTCATCAGTTTCCCTTTAAGGTGACTCAGTCTGGAAAGTAACCAGACTTTCTCCGTCAAACACATCACAGTCATGAGGGAAATTCTCAAGAGACACAGGAGGGAAGGAAATGGAAAGAAGCTATATGAGATGGACTGAAACTGAGGATGAGACAGGGAATGAAAGTGAAGTCCGAAATCTTTGTAGCTTTTGCTTCCATATGGTTTGCAGTTGAGACAAATTTTCTTTTCTTACACCTCCAGAGTTATCCAAAACAACAGGTCTGACTTTTCATTTGTCTGTTTTCTCACACAAAACCTTATAAACCTCCATGGCTAGAGGAAATTGATGGGAGAATTCGCTGTACTGTCTCCCATTCCTCTTCTTCAGATGGACTTAGCTGGTGCTGATGCTAAAATGTCAAAGGCACTTCTAACTATGGAGCATCCCAGGAGCCAGTGCAGAGAGAACTGGGATATGACTGTGGGGGTGCCATACTGGGTGAGACCAGAGAAGGAAGAGGATAAAAAAAATCCTGTAAATGTTTCTTGGTGTTTGGTTAAGAAATGTTCATGGCAATGTGAGAGATATCCTCTACTCAGGACATTCATACCTGGCTGAGACAGTGAGTGATGAATTCTTGAGGTCTCAACATGTTCAGTCACCAAGAGGACTTTGGGTCTACACCACCACAAAATCTATGACAGCTGGATGAATGAAATCTTTACTTCTCAGTTTGCCTTTGCACATCCTGGTTGATCCCACTCTCTCTTCCTTCTAATACCTCCCAATTTCTTTCAAGCTGACCACAATCCATAGAGTTTCCTCCTTACTCTTGCCTGGCAGGACTTCTCCATTCATTTCCTTCCTCTAACATGCTCCTTCCTCCAGAGCTAACCCCCAAGCACTGGGGGGACAACTGAGGGAGCAGCTACATGGTCTTTTGAAGGAAAAGGAAGCTATGCCTTATCTGGATGTTGTACCAGATGGAAATCAGTTAGACGTATTAGGGTGACAGTGAAGCCAACAATATATCCTGCGTCAGAGCCCAGTTCATTAGCCTGGGCACAGTGCTACATAACCATGGCCATCTGGCTTCCAGTGCACAGCTGGCTTGTATGTACCTAGCTTAGAGCATGAGCAAACCAAATTGTGTCTGTCTGCAAAAAACATAACACCAGAAGAGAGGAAAAATACATTAAAAACCCTGCCATGACTTGATGAAAGACTCTATTTGTCTTCTTTGTACATCTCAGTCCTCTACTGGATGTTCAGCTTATACTACTGAGGTGTCGTTTAGATGGAAAGCTTGCTGGAACTGGGGCTACATCTCCCACTTCTAGGTGATGTTGAGTACATGTTTCCACATAAGAAAACAAATGAGGATAACCGGAGGCTGGAGACTGGCAGAGTGATGACATGTTGGGTTGGTGTTTACATGTGACATTCACCCAGAGAGGGCCAGGACGAGGAACTCATAAACTTCCTGCACCTCCACCAAAGGTGCTACAAGAGACACAAAACACATGCCACTGCAGCTGCCCCACTCACACTGCAGCTAGATTGACATTAATGCACCTCTTACGTATTGTTCACGTTCTGCTTCTTAGACTTGAAGAAAACAGATAATACCCTTTATTCTCGCCATAAAGCATAAAGGATGGATGAAGCTGCCTGATTGGGTAGTTTTTTGAAAACTAAGAAAGTGGGATGAAGGATCTTCCAGGGATAGCACAGATGAAAAGACAGGATGTACCTGTATCTTTGTCAGGCTCAACTTCTCAGCAGGGAATTAAAAAACTTGAAATGAGGAGTAAACAAACTCTGCTGAGTGTCATGAGGCTCATTCTCGGGCTGCAGTCTTTCTGGGAAGCAATCAGCTCAAAGCTGGTGATGATTTTCTCCTTCCATGTCCCTCAGAAAGACTAGTAACCTGTCAGTTGGAAAAATAAAGGGAAGAATTTCAAACTGAGGTCATTAAAGTGGTTGTTAAGGCATGTTGCAGTGGGTGCTCTGCCCTTACATAAGGCATATCCCAGAGAGTCCATTTCCAAGAAAGTGAGGTGATAATTAAAAACAGACTCTGGATCTACCCTGCTCCCAGCAGCAGCTTTTACATCTCAAGAGAATTTCAGCTGTTCAGCAAAATCCTGAAGGTATCAATTTTTGCCTTAACCTTCAACCTCTCTTGTACCTGCCTCATGAACTGATCTTAAGAAAATCAGTGCTAGGCTCATTGTCCTCTGGCAGGTTCCCCAGGTACTTGAGGAGGTTTTGCACTGAGAAGCAAAGCTCACTGCTGGAAAGAGTCCTCTGTCATTGCTGCCCACACGTCAGGAACACATGTGACCTCCAGTCCTTGTTGCCCATCCACATGCTTGCCATTGCCCTACAACATTCTCACCAATGCAACTGCCTTGCTTGAAAAATCTCCAATAGTTTTCTCTGATGTTCACTTTCACCTGCCAGATCATCATTCTTAGTGAACACAACGAGTTACAGCAAATAAAAAACAGCCGCAATTTTTATTTAGAATGACTGCTGATGAAAGAGGATCACATCTAATAAATTGCAGATTGCTGAATGCCAGTGTTGGCTAGTAGGCTTTACTAAATAAAAGACATAGTTTAACACTTCAAAAAAAGATCTGTGTTATCGTGAAATGCTGTAATAAAGCGTGACCCATTTTTTACTCCATTATTTATTTTGTTACCATGGATGTCTTTAACTTCCCCTGAGGACAGCACCCTAATCGTTTAAAGTAGGCGTTTTCTTTTTCAGACATATGAAAAGATTTTGTACAGAATGCATTAAAAGAGAAAGCACAGCTGTAAAGAGGAGTCTTCATCTTAACCTTTTCAACTGCTGGATCTGTGTGTTTGTGTTTTATAGGCAAGCATAATATCTGGGTTGTCCATCAAACTATAAGCTTGATTCTGATCAAAGATTTATTTTTGCTGATCAAGAACAGGTCACAGGCTGCTGCCCTTCTTTAGAAAATCTTCTCCAGAACCCCAGAGTTTTGTTGGTCTAACGTCTGTGATTTGGATCCTCTCAGTTAAGCTATGGGGTTGTCATCCATCTTCTGATAAAACATCAGAAATATGGCAATCTCTTATATCTGTTTTTTGCAGAAAGAGTCAAAACAATCTACTCTAGCACTCAAGATGAGTAGTCAATGCACTTGTGGTAGCAGTAACTGTCTAAATAAGCAGCTTTGCTTTGGAGATGCTAAGGGTTAGGGCTGGATGGTCTCTAGTCAAATGACAGACACTCTCTACTAACTGTTCTCCTCTTCCCAAGATGAAGACAAAGGGAATAAGGGAGAGAGACTTATAGATGGAAAAGAAAACTAAAACAGTTTTAATGAAAATAATAATAATAAAATGACATATATAGAAAACCAACATCAAACCCAACCCCCTGAGGGCAATTACGTTACTGTTACCATTAATGCTGTGGAGTAGGCACTGAGGGAGTCCCAGACTGGACTCAGTGGCAAACAGGAACCGTATTCAGAAGCTGGAGTCTGAAACTGGATTCAGGAACACACAGATCAGTATTGAAGGCAGAAGGAACAGAGTCCTCCTCGGACGCCAGCCACTGAAGAAGCGAGCTTGACCCTCATGATCCCTCAGCTCTATACTGAATATGTCATGTATAGAATAGAATACCTTCTAGGTCAGTTTGGGGTCACCTGTCCTGGCTGCTCCTACCCAAGGTGCAGCCCTTTGCTTTCTGCATCCCCAATATAGTACATGAGATTTAGCAGTGACCTTGGTCTGCACAGGAGCAAGTATAAGCAAGAGCCTTTCTGAACACCAGTCCTTAGTAGTATCTCTAAATATCAAGTGCTATCACTTCTAGAAGCAGGCACTGTCTGTGAAAATATGCCCTTAATTTCAGGAAGTGCAGTTAGTTAGAAGAGACTGTTCTGAAAAGCAAAATCACTGAACAGCATTAGTTCTGTTCTAGATAAAACTAGGACAGGAGAGTGTTCCACTCATTTTAAGGGTGTTGTGTTTGTTTTGAAGACTGGAACTTTCTCAGAATTCTAAAATGTCAACATTTAAAAGAAGACATTTTTCCAAAATTTTTTAAAATTACTCTTCCTGAGCTGCTCTAAATCTATTCCTACCCTAGACATGCCTTCTACATTGGGCATGCTCAATCCTTATGTATTTGTCACGAGGCTCTCTCCTTGGAAAAAAAAAATAAATCAACCAGAGTAAATATTCTGCACAAAACTGATATTCTGTTAATATTTTGTGTGACTCTCCATATGGGTGGTACTCCAGAATAAACATCCCCTTATTCTGGAATAGTATTTCCATTTTGTGAATATAAGTGTTATTAAGAAATAAAATGATTTTTTATTACTCCACAAAGGAAGCTACCTTGGCATAGTGGCTAGGGCAAAATTTCCCATGCAGGTTAGCACTAAACAATAAATTTACATAATCTGGTAACAAAGAAATATTAAAAACCTATTCTTCTACCATTTCAATGGTAATGAATCAAGGTTGAGGTGTACATATTCTCTCTTCCTTGGATTCTGGAAACATAGATTACCACTTATACATTGCGCAACTCTCATACAATGACTTTCTGAAAGTACATCAGAAGTGCTACTACAACCACAGCCTCTAATCTGAAATAAACCACTGGATTTTCAAACCTTCTATTTAGAAAACTGGCAATACCTGCTGAAAGCCATGTGTTTTTCACAATGTCTTAGTGAAGGGTAGTTCCAGAACCACTGCGGCAACATCTAACTTCTTAGTAAGTCAACTCCGTGCTGCCCACAAGAGATTTACAGGATTTGTGTCATGCAGTGACATGTTTTTCAGTGGGTCTAATTCACCAGAATTTCCCTAACTATCATTCCTCGTGGTGGGGGTAGCAAGATGGTACCAAAAAGTCTGGAAATGCTGAAAGGCAGCAGGATTCACAGCACTGAGTGATTTGGTTCACCCCGAGGTATGTGGTCTAATCTTCAGATCAGTGCTGCCAGAGCCCTTGTCACTAAAGCTGGTCTGTGTTCGACTATAGATTCATACATAGAAAATTTTAGAGGTGTGTCCTCCTATCCTTTAGCATCCACCATATCTACTGGTAAAAATACTTCCAAGACCAAGAAGTCCCAAACAAGAGGTGTCCATCCCAAGCCAGTGTTTGCAAAAGTAACATTCTATAGAACCTTTTTCTGAAACTCAGTTATTCTGAGTCATTCTGAGGATGGCTTGGTGAATATTTCTCCCTGACTTCCATAAATACCAGGTTTCGGAACATTTGAGAACTTAAAAATAGTCACCAGGCTACTGCGGCATTCCTTCCTCTACAGACAATTGTGATGAGGTTGTCCAAGCTTTCCACATCTGCTGCATGGCTCCTGTATATCAGGTTTTCCTGAGAGCAAGCTGTCATCAGAGTCCAATAACTACAAGTAAATCCCCAGTTTGCACTGACTTCGTGAGTGGGCCAGGAGTGTTCAGTGCTTCTGACAACCTTGTTCCTATAAAACTCACAGATGAATATGAACTTCCAAGAACAGAATACACCATGCCTCTTGTGAGTAATATAAAACATAATTTCCTTGCTGCTGGAAATAAAGAGTTTTATACTGTCACTCACTATAAGGATATCATCAATTGCAAATCTCAGCTGTAAGGGAAAAAACACCTTTGGAAAAGCGAACAGGTGATTATTAGTTTTAGACTGAATCTGTGGAAACTATTGGAAGCACTAATCTGTAATGCAGTTCTTTTCTCCAAATCCCTCTGACAAGGAGTTCCAAATTTAGCTCTGTGAAATTTATAGGAAGGTAGGAATATAGGTGTACTTGACTGCAAGTAAAATACTGTGTGGTATGAAGCGGTTTACTCAACTGCTGCATCTAAGTATTTCAAGATGCACATGAGTGTAAGGCAGAGCAATCCCTGCAAAGCAGCCTGCTCTGAGAGCTCCTCAGACGCTTTTATGATGATACTTGTATAGTGATGGGCATGGGCAGCTGCCTGCGTTGGAGGGATTTCTCTTTTACATGCACTTTGTTAACTCTGTCTTTACAGTGCAACTTGAAAAGTGTCACACAGTTGATCTTTGCACACCCAGGGTTGTGATTTTTTTTTTAATTCTCCCTCCACGTTCATTAGACAGCACTCAGCCTCTGTAAGGAGGAAGTTAGGGCAGGAGTACTCACTCCGAGACAGAGAACAATTAACTGAGTGTCTCAGAGGCTGCGGTGGGTCTAGGTTCCCAGCACTCGATTGGAGGTGAACTGAGTATACAGCAGCTAGGAAGTTCTTATTATTTTTTCTACTATCCTCCCCAATTACATGACCAAATCTTCTAATGAACTATCCCATTAAAGCAGAGAGGTAATCCACTCTTGTGCGGGGCTGTCTGCCAAAGAGTTCAAGTTGTTAGAAAAAATGAAGTGGTACAGCACTCCACACTATTAATGTGCCAAAACAACAACAACAAAAATCTTTTCTCATGGTCCAGAATATTAAACAGACACAAATAACTTTCATTAAAAAGCCACATTTTCTGTATGGAGCTTTCCCTGGAGAGAGCAACATTTCTTTTCATAAGTAGGATGAATTTTGCACTTCATTAAATGCCTTGATCTTTTCATCACATTAGCCTTTAATGCGACAACATAATCTTTAGTTTGTCTGGATTAACAATTAAAACAAATGCCTGCGCTTGTGTGCGTATGTGCATGTCTGTGGGTGTGTGCAAAATCCTTCGCTAGTCTTTAAGAAACAAAATGTGAAGAACCCACCCTATGTTCCTGCCAAAGATATTGGTTTAAAATAGGTATCTATGCACTTTTTAAATTGCAGGGTTAAAAGCTAACTTTTAAAGGCCTCTAGTTCTCCCCTGTTACAATCTCCATGGGGAAGAGTGATTACTGGGTGCCCCAGTTGCCTTTCTCCCTTTAATACTCAACTGCTTTACAAGTGTACTTGGTGGGCTCATGTTGAGGTCTGAACGCTGTTGCTGAGCCTCACACAGCCCCACAACGAGACCATTACGGCTCTGTTAGCTGATGCTGGACTGATGGGAGAGAGGGAAGGCTGAGCCAGAGATGTCTGACAGGGCTGCTGTTCCCAGCTCTCTCTGTCCCACTGTGCAGATGCTGGGCAGGCTCAGGAGCTGGCTCCCACTATCAGGAAAGGCAAATTCAGGGAGGATTCATCCAAACCCATCTCACCATGAATCCGTGTTGACTGACTGGGAACGCAGCTGTCCCCATGGTGGGGCAGGAGGTACAGCTGTGTGTGTCAGCCATGCATCCGGGAGAACAGTGTGCCAAAAAGAGAAGGCGGGAGCTGTGAGGACCAAATATAAAACTCCATAGGTGTCTTTTTGGCTAAAGATGGAATAAATAATTTATCCTTTATGTGGCAATATACTGAATGGGGGGTGGACTCAGTTTTATGCCAAGAAAATTTGCTGGAGAGATTTTTGTGTGAACAAGTAAAGCTATGTATTTTGGATAATGAATTCTCTTACCTGACCCAGAAACAGAAAATTCTTTTGTACTTAAAGCTCTTTAAAAACTTTATTTGTATGTTGTTTCTTTTTCAACTATGATGGAAGGAAGTGATAATGAGGTCATCTCCAAGAGCATGCATCAAAGTTAGGCAGCCTTTAAATACCTCTTTGATATAAGCAATGTGGCAAAACTGACACAAACACCCCAGCAGATTTTATTATTTTAAAATAATAATTTTTTCAATAAAAAGTAATTCAGATCAATTTTTTTACTCATTTACACTCCAGATATACTTGAAAGCTATATTGCTCTAGTTTCTACATTCAGACCCATGCACAAAGCTTAATTGTCTATCCACATTTTAGTGATGGTCAATGAACCAGGCTAAAATTTGACAAAAGTTGGTGCTGCTGCTTTTCTTTTTCCTGGTGTTTACAAAACAAATCTCTGGATGACATATGGAGCTGAATACCCATCTGCTTCAGAGACAGCCCCAAAATATCAAAGCCAAAATTTAATGCAGAAACTGCTGTCTTGTCTTACAAACATGGGAATACCAAATTTCAGAAACTCACAGAACAGATCTGACACCAATATATGCCCCAAACAATCCTTGCAATGTGTTTCCAATCTGGGTATTGCAGTGAAATGAAGATATAGTAAAAGCTGAAGGGTCCTAATGCTGGAACCACTTAGGACACCATAGTCTCAGAATGCACTCAGTGAAGGTTTAATTTCACTCAACTTCGCATGTATAAAGCAAGACTTGTAGTCCTGGCTAATTACCTCTGCTCCCTGCACAGTGAAGGGAGGGAGTTGCCTACCTCTGGAAGGAGGCTGAAGAAGGGCTGCCAAAGCTGGGAGGGATAACCACAAGCCTCCCTGTTAGAGGGCCAAATTAGGCAAGACGAGCCTTATCACAGCTGCTACAGCAGAATGAATGGAAGCTCCTGCGCAATTAAAGCATTCAGCTGGGTATCAGTGTCGGGCTGGCCCTATCAGGCAACACACAACTCCTTGGGACTCAGAAATGCACTTCAGAGGTATTAAGAAGTTCACCCTTGAGCCTCACACTGGTGTGGCAAAATTGATCCACTGCACAAGCTTGAAAGCTCAGTCGAACCTCTGTGGGCTGCTCTGGCTGCTTGCAACCAGCAGGCAACCACAACCAAACCTGCCTCTCAAAGAAATACAGCTATTGCCACTGACTTAAAGGAACACAGGCAGATAAACAGAATCAGTCTTGAAAAATGGCATAATTGTGGGTGGAAATCTCTATTCCCCAAATCTTTCTACTCCCTGTTTCCTAGCTTTGCCAGCTACTTACAGCAAAGAGCTCAGCCACAACGATGGTTTTTAAGGTAGTGAAAATAAAAGCCAAACAAGTTAATTTCCAGTACGATGTAAAAGGCCACTGAATTCCTGATGCACATAGACTTGTGAGTAGTAGGCTTTTTCTTGAAAATGTGTTATGTGAAATGTCCTTGGAAAACATTGCATGGATGGGTATTTTACAGTTTGTGATTGGGGAGTTTAGAAAGGACATGTGAAACATGTATTGTAACTTACACAAATAAATTAGAAAAGAGGTTTTTGAAGAACTGCATTATTTTATCTTTGTGACTTAAAGCACATTGCCCAGCTGAAGGAAGCTGAACCACAGAACATTAATATTTGGAAATATACCGCTCTTGCTTTATTTGTTATACCCACATAACACAGGGCAAAAAGGAGTCTGTGGTACAGATCAGCACTAGGCTTCCTACATTTTTAGTTTTAATAAATGATCTATAGTCCTGTTCTGCCACAGAAACTTTACAGTAGAGGGGAGTAATTCTTCATAAAACTTTAATACCAGGAAAGGCTCATAACATAGATGCAGTTGTTTTTGTGATATGCCTCAGCTCACACAGCATCCTGGTATAAAAATGCATATGAGAGTTCACAGCTCTAAACTGTGTTGCTACACTGGCAGATGTTTATGGTACACACCCTGTCCCAGGATTATAACACAAAATTAGGGAATCTGGGAAGGAAGGTACTGGCTCTAAGCATCGTTAACTAACTACACAAACTCTGAGTATTGCCAGGTATTTAAACCCCCACTTGAAGAATGAAAAGAGTTCTCCTAGTGGTTTGATGTCCTCTGCTGTATGAGAGCTATTTTGGAGCATTCCTCACCATCTAAACCCAGATCTAAAGCTCATTGAGTTAAACTGGCTTCAGATCAGACCTTACAACATCCTCCTGTGCTAGGAAAGCCAGCACATATTTTACCAGCAGTATTAGGCACTCAGTGAGTGCATTAGACAACTAGACTAATTTATAATACTTCAGGGTGTGTGTTTGTACAGGTATGTCTGCTGGCAACTGCTGTGAGTCATCTAGACAGACCTAGTTTACAGCATGCGAACTCATGATGCGATATGTGCTCTCTGAATGAAAACTTCTCTTTTAGGAAATGTAACTGTTTTTTCCTCTTTTTCAACAGAAATTAAAAGCACTGTTGGTGCAGGGGGTTAGGCGCCAAATAAAGAGGAGGTCATAAAATGAATGCTCTTAAGAAACCACCAGGAGGGATGGTGAGAGGAAGGAGACCTGCCAATAGAGCAAACAGAAAGTGAATCAATGTCACTGACGGTTGGGAGCTGGAGCTGACCATGCCCTCTCAGCCCCTTTGGCAACAAACTTCTAGGGTCACGGCAGTCCTTGCAGTCAGGAAAGAAAATGGGAGGGCCCTAAATGACAGAACAAACCCCATCACATAGGGGTGCCTAGGGAAAATAGCAAAATAAATAGATGTATAATGTTGCTGTGTTCATTTTCGCCTCTGCCTCTGCTCCCTGCAAGCCTCCTTGCCCTTTCTCCCTTCCAGAGAAGGTCATGAACCAGCCTAAGAGTACATACTTGAGTGGAGTCCCTTCAGCTGCCAGTTAAGCCACCAAATTCTGACATCATACAGTGCGTTTTAGAGATGTGGAGGGGAGCATGAAAAGTTCAGGGCTAGGAGTCACTGTGCAAAACTGTTGTTGTCACTGCACAGCGTGCTGCTTAAAATCACCCACTGCACAGCACTCACAGCAAAACCAGAGCACAGGAGAGGTTAAAGCCATACTGTTATCTATAGCCAACTTTTTCTCCTTTACCCTCATGTTTGTAATTTTTAATGGTATCTGAATTAAAAGCATCTAATTGAATAATATTGAGTACCTTGAAAGTAATACATAAAACTTCAGCATGTGACATGGCTGATAAATGACTAGCAAACTTTTTCCAGTTTGGTAGGATTTCCTCCCATGGTTGTAAGCTTTTTGTCTCTGAAAAGTGACAGAGAAAATAAAAATAAAAATAAAATATTGACACTAGGAATATTTTCTGGCACTATTCACAACACTTTAATTAGGAGAAATTATTTGATAAGAAATTCAATGTTTTTAATATGTTCAAGAAAACATTTTCAGCCCAATGAAATAGTTGGAGTATCCTCTAAAATACAGGGTTATTTTGTTGGGTTTTTTACTAGCAGGCTAGAAGCAGCATGATGCATCAAGAACAGCTTTTCCCTCACCTGCCATTTCTTGTCACACTCCCACGATTTCTCCTTCAGGTGCTCTGGCAAGTAGGAGGACCAAACCCAGCACAACAGCTCCTTGCTTTAATTTGCTTATTACCAACTTCTCATCCACCACATGCATTTAGGGCGCAGGCTGGGATCATTATTTCCTTCACCTTGTCTTCTTCAATTTCTTGACTTCGAGTTTATCTTAAAGCCTTTTGTTTAGGCTCATAATTCGGCAGTGAGTCAGTAACCCACAAGTACCCTGAGCGGAGCCAGCCGTGATCTGCAGGCTTCACTGACCACCTGCTCCAAGCTGTTTCCTGTGTGGGCGGCCAAGTTCAGAGTCACTTAAAGATATGAGTTACGGTAAATTTTGTTTAACCTTGCATACACTTTGCAGGCATTCGGGGTGGTTAAAACTAGATGACACTGAACTCAATTTCTCAGCCCTACTTGGCTTTGCTGTAATGCTAGCTAAACTTTGCTGACTTCAGGAAAGAAAGGCAAGAATCTGGCCCTATTTAGTTCAGCCATGTTTCATCATTGTTTGTTGCACATGCCATTACTTGCTCTCTCGAACTGCTGCTCCCATCCTCCTGTGGTTGCCCACAACAGGCCCATTGGCTTTCCCTCTCCAGTTGTGACCAAGTGATGCTTCTCTGGCCGTTGCCTGCCCACCCTGGGAAAAGTTGGGATGCTTTTGTTCTCCCTTCAAGATTTTCCTCAGTGACTGTAAATTAACACCTCTTGGAGCTTCAGTGCCCCAGTCAAAAAAGAAAAGGAAAATGAAAAAAAGAAGGGAAGGGAAGGGCTAAGGGAAGGGAAGGGAAGGGGAAAAGAAAAATAAAGAAAAGAAAAAGCAGGCTTAAAGCAGCCAACCAAACTTGGCTAATAAAACTTTATTTGGAGATAAGGAAAAAGAGGCAGATGTGATACCTTCCACCCAAAATGTTTCCCAGGCTTTAATAAATTCTCATTGTGTGTGTAGATTCAAGCAGGAGTGCTTGTAGGCCCATCCCTTCCCCTTTCATCTCAATCTTTTCTCTTCCCAATCTGACTTACTACACAGTTGAACTTTAGGGTTTCTTGATGTGCCTTCCTTATCATGCCAGGCTTTCCTAATGGGCAGCACTCCCTTTGCTGAGCTTCTCTGTCCCCCAGCTTCAGCTCTCATGTTGTGACTATGGTGCTGTTCTGCCTTTCACTCTGAGGCATTCCTGCTGCAAACCCTGGTTTGGACAATTTTGGCTCCTCCTTTTTTTATAAACACCTTCCCATCTTGGGCCATGGTGTGCCCTGTCTTCCTTCCAGCAGCCATGCCACTGCAGGCCAGCTGTCTGGGCTTGTGAGGGGCAAGCTGGGCAAAATCTGAGCCCAGTGTGTGCCTGGCAGAGCTCCCCATCCTGCTCACTGTGCTTTAGGAGCAGGATTGAACCCAGCAGGGTAAGGTTTCAAGAGCAGGTTTACTTGTTTGAAGTGAAATTTTCTGCTCATTTTTTCTCCTGTTTCAAGGAAAATATTCATGCTAGCTTTGAAAGTCCTGATTTGTAAGTGGCATGTTCATCTCTGTTAATTGCTATTTATGTTTCATTTGGTTATAATAGCACTGGAACCAGTTTCTTGGTTGCACATATATCTTTGGGAGAAAGAGGTAATATCCCACATTTATCTCCAAAGTCAATAGACTATGAAACACTTTTGCAGTTGATTATTTTGATGCATCTTCTCCATTTGACTTAGCAAAAGGGAGCTCCAATTTCCTCACACCCTGAACTTTGTCCTTCTGCTGAGGAATATCTGATATTTTGCTTTGAAAAACTCCTAGTCTTGATCTTTATCCCATCCATCACCTTGTGCACATTTTGTGAGCAATGACTTTGGCCTATTTTTGCTCTTAAGTGCCCTAAATTGCTTTCAATTCTTCTACACTTTTATTCCATGATGCCTAATGAGAATTTTTCGAATGCGTAGTTTTAACATAACTATTAATGATTTTCTGTAGAGGAAAAAACTGTCACTTGCAGTTTAAAATGTATTATTCTTTTCCCTCTTGCTGGATATAGAGGTAAAAGAAAGATTACAAAATTCGAAAGATGATGACTTTTAAAATATAAATTTTAAAAATTCATATGAAAGAGAAAGATGTGAAAAATATTTCAAAGATAGTAACACAATTATACCCTTTTTTCAACATGATCTAATAAGCTTGAGAATTCTAGAGGTTTTTTTTTCCTCTGCAGATATTTTCAAAGTATAAGAAAATTGTGTGCTGTTGATAATTTGCTTTGCTCACAGGCAAAGAGCTGGGATGGCATCAATTGTTTTTAATTATTTGCTTTTCTTCAACAGTTCTCAAGTGGTCATTGGTGAGGTTTCTTTTAAATTCTGGCTTTGAAAGTAGTATACTTCTTTGCATTTGATGTTAGGCAGTAGAAGGGATTAATTACAATACTATGAATGCATTACTACCAGTCTGTTTCTAAAGATGTTTATGAGCATCATGGTGGTGAATACTTCTGAACCCTGAGATGCAGGAACTCATTCATACTTTGCAGAAAAAAATTAAGTTGAAGATAAGAATGGCAGATGAATTTCAATGTTGTAAAGTGATGTCACCTCTGGAAAAAAAGTTCTGAACTTTAAATATGCAGCGCTGGGCTCTGAGTCACCTGTGAGCATCTAGGAATGGAGTCCTGGGGCAAGAGTGCTATGGAAATATCAACTCCGTACCCTGGGTTAAGGAAGGACCAGACCAAACCACTATCACTACTACCTGGTATAAAATCCTGGAGTGTGCTTGTTTGAATACTGTGTGCACCCCTGCTGCCTCTCTTAAGAAAGGCCATACTGGGACAGGAAAGGATGCACAGGAGGGTAGCAAGGATCATCAAGCATATGCAAAGAGCTTTTGTGCCACGAATGAGTGGCTAGTTTAGGACACTTTAGCGCATCAGAGACCATAATGCATACAGGTGCTAGGAGTCACCAGGCGAATTTGATGGGAGGCAGGTGCAAGGCAGGCAGTGATGGGTCCTTACACAATGCTGGGGAATGCCCTGCTGCAGAGCTTGGTGGGAACGGAGAGAAGAGTATACGTGAAGAAACTCACAGAAGTGCGAATGTGCGTAATGCATCTATTGCAGGAGGGACTAGCCTGACCATCTGCGGGGACCAGAAAAAGGCTGAGATGACTATTTCTAGCACTTAGATGTTTCTTCCCTGCAATTTCATCTGCAAAAATGGGACCTAAATCCAAAAATGACTGATTTGTACAGATGAGTCAGAGCAAACTTGATTGCACAATGTGGAAACTGTAAACCTAATAAGGGAGATTTTTCTCAGTGTGAGAAAATATGTGATCAACTTGAGAGTGGAAATAAAGAAATTTAATTTGTTTTCCCAGGGAGGAGTCTAGTATTTTTCTTAGATCCTGTTAAGCACTTTCTCTCATTTACATTTTGTGATTTAGGGCTACTTCATTCGTTGGTTAAATTAAGAAAAATGAGCATGCTGAAGTGTGGAGATGATAAATGGGTCATGTAGTCAAATAGCAGTGGCACTGCAAATCATCAGCATGATGCTTGGAGAATGATGAAGAGATCAATCCAGGAAGGAACAAGGGGACTGGATGCTGTGAGTTATTGCAAAGTCAGGATTTAACTCTGATATTTGCATTTCAGCTCTTCCATTATCATAAAGCTGAGTGGAATAAAACTAAGGTGAAGAAAGTTATGAATGTGGGCCTGGGAATAAAGCTCAGGTTTCAAATCTATTTTCTTCTCTATGATTGTTATACATTTACTATTACAATCTACCCATTAATGTCTTTGCTTAGTTTGGTGTAGAATTATAAATCCATATTGTTCTGACATATTCCAACTAATGTAAATTTGGCTAATGGAGCTAATAAAGGATGGAAAAATTTAGCTCCTAATTTTATTTTTTAGAGTAAAATGGAAAATATAGAGATCACGTGTCTAACTGTACAGGGAAAAAAAAAGCCGCTAAATTTTTCCTATATACATTTTGTGAGTGTTTACTTTGGTTCAGTCATGATAGATTTGAGGTCCTGCATTCCACCAGTAACTCAAATCCATAGCATCTCTACAGAGGGAAATGGGCAGGAATTTTCACTGTCTCTCGGTGAGAGCAACTGACAGTTCCAAGAAATACATGCTGCAAACTTCAGCTGATTCGTAATACTATCTTAGCTGTGATTAGCAGCTGCAGATTCACTTTGATTTCACTCTATTGAGGGCCTGACCTTTCAGAATTAACTCATGCATATTGAGCCTTGGAAAATCACCACGGCCAGTTGCAGATGTAGCATAAGTCCACTGATACTGCTGAGCCACACCAGCAGGACAGGGTGCAACCTGGAAAACCAGAGTCCACTGGTATGCTGTTATCTACTCCTCACCAAGGGGAGGGGAGCACAAAGGGTTTGGCCCTCATGGACGTAGGGAAAGAAAATTAGCATGGGTGTTCTTTTTTTTTTTTTGCAAAGGAAATTATACATCATGAAGAAAACCACTGCTGTCTTAGAGGTACAAAGACACAGAGACATGTGTGAACACACAGCCTGATCTCCAAGTGAGCACAGTTTATCAGCTTGGAGGAGGAGGAACAGCAGGACAACATAAGGTACATAAGGAATGTTTATCAGTAACTGGTGAGTGAATAGAAGGGAACTCAGCCACTAACCCTGCAATGCAGTCACTAATGTGACAGGTTGCTGCCACACATGAAAGCAAGCTTTCTCAGGGGCACTGACCATAGCAAATTAATACCATCGAGAGGTTTCTTTCTTGGAACCTAAATTAAGTTTCTCTGTGAAATTACATTCAAGAGCTGCAAAAATTCTGTAAGTCTTAAAACTGGGTCAAAATCCCCTGAGATCCTGCTCATGTATACACGAGTCTGTTTGGAAGAGGAGAAGTAGCATGCAGCTGGTAGGTGCAGCTCTGTGTCTGCAGGTCAGCATATGGGCAAGGATGGATTGCTGCTGAAGAGGAGTGCAGATGGCATTTTGTTTGCCAAGCAGGGATGATTCACCAGAAAGCAAAATCAGGTATACATTTTCTTATCAAAAGTAGAGAAGGTCTGCAAAGAAGGTAAGGGAGAAAGTGTCCCCACAGCCCTTTGCCTGTGGTTAGGGCACTTGTTTGGATAGGACAGAGCTTCCTTCATGTCCTTCCTGGTGGCTTGCTGTGCCTTTGCAGTGGGCCAAGAGTATGCACACAGCCAGGAGCTGTGGTTCAGCTGCCATCTGCAGTGCAGGAAACTGACTTCTAGCCATCAAGAGGACACACGTGAACTTCCCAATGCACTGCTGAGGCATTATCCATGGTGGAAGTGGACTGCTTTTGAGAGAGGCCAGACCTAAGTCTCTTCTCACAAAAGCTACTCAGGGCATGTGGCAGTAAGCAGACATAGACTAAACTGCCTTAGCTAGGAAGATGCTGCTGGCTGCTCACATCTGCTGTAGCAAGGCTGACTGTGAGTCTAAGCATGAACTGCAGGAGCCCACCACAGTGGGGACCTCAGAGAGCAGGGACATGGGCAAAATTCAAGCCAAATGTATTCCCAGGCTGGTACCTGCCCCTTGCACAGGTAAGTTTTGGTGAATACTGGCTACAGGCTTCAGCAATGCTTGCTTTGGTGCTCGCTTGAAGGGTATATTAATGCTGGGCATGTGTCCCTGCCCCTGGGATAGGAAATGCCATGGCACTGTCAGCTTTCCATGAGCTCCCTTTCACCCTGCTGTCACCCTGCACTAATTCTCAAATATTTTCCTCTCTCTTCAAGCACTGAAAATGAAGGGGGAAAGAAAAAAAAAGATGAGGTATGTCCATACATGAGTCACACTGATGTCCAAAGAGTTGGATGAGGCAACCACCCCAGGAGAGGGGGTGGGATTTTAAGGAAGGTCATGGTTTGTGTTTTACCATGATGAGGCATTTTTTGCACATAAGAAGGCCACCCTGGGAAGAAAAAAAAAATTTAAAAAAAAAAAAAATAATAATCAAACTCCATTGCTGAACTGCAGTAAAAATGAGCTTGTGTTCCTGTTACAGATAATGCAGTCCCACAACACTGGCTGCTGATACATCTATTTGACTACTTTCTTCAGGAACAACCAAAAAAGATAATTTCTCACCTATAATAATGCAGCATTGCCACCCACCCCAGAGGGGAGTAGTTTCGGTGATGAAATCCCACAATCATCTTTAAAAATTACTGTCATTCTAACCAACAACTTGCTGAAATGTTGTACACACATCAGGGCAGCAGTGCATAATTTTCCTCATTTACTGTGCTGCTGCCCAGGGTAACAGGAGATACTCAGATGGGGTGGGGAGAGCAGCCAAATAGATGAGGGTAGGGTTTTCAAGACCAATTTGTATTGGCCTTTGAAGTCAGAGGAAGGCCTTGTTGGGAGGGAAGAGGTAGGCAAGCGCTGACGACTTTGGAAAATCTGACCCTAAAAACATTAGCTATGAGTCGCTAAGGGAATTAGTGCAAGATTTACTGATGTTGAATGCTAGATCAAAAATGTACTCACAGGAATCTTTCAAGGTCAAAGGTTTAGAGTTGACAGTTATGTAGGTTTGGGTTTTCTTGCAGTAGAAGGACATTTTGAATGGTTAAAACCAAATATTGGCATTGTTGAGTAGATTATATATATAAATATATTTACCTACATAAATAGATAAATATACACACATACAGCAGCTGACAGGGGTACTAGAAGTTGATAGGTAATCATTTGGAAGTAACCCATATTGCAAAATCTCTCTCTGCAATTACATCCCATTTCACACCTGCTTTAGTGCTGGGGTCTCTTTGAAGTGCCCCTGTGGTCACAGTTCATCTGCTGTGCACCTTTTTATTTGAACTGCACAAATAGTTTTTAAAAATTCCTAACCCTTACTCATCTAATGGAAAATGCAAGATTTGATTGCCCATGTATTTTCACAGGATGTGCCTGCGTTCCTCAGAGTGTTATTTTTTTTCACTGGGATACAAGCACATTTTCATTTTTTCATGAAGTAGAGCCTTGGCTGGCTGACAGATAAGGCTGTGGAATTGCTCCATGACAAATCCCACAGTTGTGAATTATTTGAGTTCTCTATTTATAAAAAGTTCTTAAACACATGCTCTTACTTGCTCTGTCAAATAAAAATGAGTAAAAACCACAGGCTTGGGCAGTCAGAAACTTTGCAAATTTGAGCTGAACTCAGTGATTAGGTTTAGGTGAGGTAAAAAATAGCAAAAGAGACATTTTCAGAGCATCAAAATGCATTTTTCAGCACTTCTGAAGTGAAACTCCTAAGTTTTCATCTTGATTACTTGTTCATTTAAAAAGATCTTTTTGTTGTTGTTTTAACAGTTTGGTTTTCCTTTGTTTCTCACTACAAAGTGCAAGCAACCTGAAACAAAACATCCCCTCCACCCCAAACATTTAGTTTTGATTCCAGAGAATCTTTTTGAGAGTGATCCAAAATAAAACACGCTCCTCTTTGATTTGCCAAGAATCAAGACTTTTCCACTATGGGACAACTTATTTTCTTAAATCCTTATTGTTCCCCCCTTTTCAGTTCAGTCACTAAACAGAGAACTCCATTACCCAGACAGCACTACATTTCATACCCAGGCAGATGTGAATTGCTGCACAAGTAGAGAATTAGGTTGCTTACGGGAGCTCTACCTTCTGGTACTGAACTTCAAATGAACAGGTTTTACAGTAATATATAACTCAATAAAAGTATTAAAATAAACATATCTGCCATGGGGTTTGGTCTTCTTCCAAGAATGGAGGTATTACTTGTTCTATGGAGCTTGTGTTTTTCCTCCTTTTCATTCAGGTTTGGACATGAAGTTGCATACTCTTTATTTTTCTTTCTCTTTTTTTCCCTAGTAATAATTGGACCACACAGTCTCCTGTCAACAGAGCACTTACTGTCACCCTTCAACATCTTGGACCCTCTGCGTGCAGTTCACACATTACAGCACTTTGTAAAATTGATGTCCAAGAAGAAACAAGTACATACACTTAATAAATTGAGATTCCCAGCAGTAGCTTTCTCTTACAGGAAAAAAAAAAAATGTCTCTAGGATTAGATCACACTCTGACACTAGCTCCTTCAAACAGGGTAAGGAAAATCCATGAATTACCCATTTGCTGTCTTCTGTCCTCTGACTTACAGACCTCTGCGGCTTAAAAATACACATATATACCTGTATATATATCTGTACTTACAAGAACATCCACCATGCATAATAAGAACATCAAAGGTTGAACATTGATAAATAAAAAAAATTATTTCAAACGGTGCGCTGCCTTGGTTCTACACATTTTTGGCCTGCCACACCTACCTACTTAGCATAACACATAACTAGAGAAAATACTGCGTGCGGTGGTTTGCTTCCAGCCCTGCTAAATAATGATGTAATTTTGTGTCTGCCCTCATTCTTTTACAAGGTTCAGACTACGACTGACTAGAAGCCAGTTACCCTGGAAAACCTCACCGACAAACAAACACTCTCAGCCTTGAAAGACCAAGAGACTGAAGAGAGACTCTGCAGTCAGGCTGACTTCTGGATACAAGTGGGTGGTATAAACATAAAAGGGATGGCATTAGATTAGAGCTCTTACTTTGATCTCCGTACAACAACAATAAAATAGTCATAAAGGACTTTCACTCGATGGATCTCAAAGCACTAGACAAAATGTTAATAAGCCTCACAGCTCCCCTGTGAGGCAGATATTATCTCCTTCTTTTTACCAAACAATAAACTGAGCCCAAAGGTCTGAGATGGCTTGCCCGAGGTGTGCAGGCAGCCCATCCTCATCCCTCCTAACAGGGACATGGGCCTGCCAGACACCTGAGAAGGAGGCACCATGGTCATGGCTTTCTGGTGTCCCCCTATTTGACCCCATCCTTGCTTGCTCAGTGGAAGCCTTGATTTCACAGCTCTGTGCCCATTTGCTCTGCCTTGGATGAGGGCAGCAATGTTTCTCATTTCTGTTTGCTAACATTTGAAGCATTTGTGTCTACCTGGTCTTTATTATGTTTAACTCTCTTCTGTCTTTTGTATGCCTGCCCTCACGGTGTTCTTGGCAGATCTCTGATACCCAGGTTGGAGCTTGTGGTTCTGATGCCCATACAGTGTTGGAGATGGTACATTAACAAAACTGAGAAGGAAGGACTCTGATGGAAGGGCTAAGGATGTCACTCAGTCCCTCAGGCCACCTGCCCCAGCCAACCACCCTTGCCATCAGGGTGCTTGGGAGAAGTGCTGCCTTTCCATGCACGCCCCGAGGAACCCTCATCCCAGGCCATGAGTCAGAGTGAAGAATATGTTGTAATTTGTTGTCCTGGACAACATCCATCTGGTTTGAGATGTGGATCTGACCAGGCAGATTAGAACTAGTCTCACCCTCTTCTTGCTATGTTCACACTTGTTGTTACCCATGGATATTGGACTCCCCATCCCCTTTCAAGCTTCTAGAAAATCGGCTCCCATCCTAAAAGTCTGGTTGCTTGCTGCAGAATTACCATAAAGCTCCTTTTTTCCCAGACATGTCCGCTTTTTAGTCCCTCCAGGCTTGATCCAGGTGGAGTTTGAGATGCAGCTCTTGTCTGGATTTTGGAAATCTCTGCCAGGAGCCCAGGCATCTCCCTGAGGAAGAAAAGAGGCAGGCCTGGCCAGCCAAGGCAGCACCAGGGCTGCCAGCAGCCTGTGGCCCAGTGGATGATGCTGAACCTTGTGCACGCCAGGGGTCCCAGGGGTCTCTGGTGGGACCACAGGACAAGAAAAGGGGCCAAAAGGAGAAAAGCCCTCCAGTGGAAAAAGGTGTGGGCTGGGGGCCATGAGTGAGCATTACATCAAGGGGCAGAAGCATGAATTAGTGCCTGCACTTGTCTTGGTTAGCACAGAAAGAATGAGATTAATTATATTAATTTTAATCATCTGCTGCATTTGCGGCCAGATGGGAGACAGAAGAGACTTCAGGGATGGGGAAAGTTCGGATCTGGGGAGGTGGGTTCCTGTACAACAAGTTGGTACAGGGAGCTGGGTAAAGAGAGTTTGGGAGCAGGGAGTCAGGGAAAGGGGCTTGGGCAGGAGGTTGGGGTGGAGTTGCTGATGTAAAGGGAGGCTTGGGTGGCTTTGAAGCAGGGAAGCCACACAGGGCTGGAGGCTCTGCTGGGACAGGGCAGGGGCTTCCCTTGTGTGAAACTGGAGGTAAGGGTGAAGGATGTGGAAAGATGCTTGAAAAGCCTTCAGGCAGGCATGAAGCTGGAGGAGCTTTGGAAAGAGAGGCCCGGGGGGATAAATGCCCAGGGCAGGCAGGAACCACCCATCTTCAGGGCAGCTGGGCTGAAGTACTGGTTTTGATGCGTGGGCTACTCACCATCCCTTTCTCTCCCAACCCTTTGGAAATGTGGCAGCCCTACCTTGCCATGGGAACACTTTGCAATACTGTCATGATCGTAACTAAGTAATAATATTAGAGGCTGACAGCAATGAAGACAACTTTCTGCCTTAAAAAATAACTATTTGAAGAGTGTAGTAAATTGTCTGTTGTGCGCCATCACAGTGAGACCTTTTTATCCCAGGGAATCATCTCATCAAACCCACATGACCTGTCATCCTGCAGCCAGGCTTATCTGCCACCCATGTACTCCAGCAAAGATCTGATTTTCCTGAAGCACCCACTGACAGTAGTGTTTACCTCCTTCATGTTCACCATCCCAAAAAAACATGTTCAGGCATAAAGTTAGGATTGTCTTTTCATGTAGTAATTTCTAGTAGAGCTGGGTAGGATATGGTTTTTTTCTATCCCATGGGAAATTTTCAAGATTTTGAATATTTTACTATCTTGAATCAGTAAAACAAAAAATTCCATTGATGTCAGGACAAATAGTTACAATATCATGTACATTTTTGAGATTAAGAAAACCCAAAACAACAGGCTTCATTTAAAAAATTTCAAATATTTTTTCATTTTTATGTCAGCTTTTTAAAACATTGCTTATTTGGATTACAAAATGAAAAGTGTATTTAAAGAGAACCTCCCCCCCCCCGCCCCCACATTTTCCTTTGACAATAAAAAATGAGACATTTAGACAACTCCTGTTTTTTTTCAATAGATTTTTCAAAGAGAGAAATTAGTCAAAGGCAAGTCTTTCTTGAGAAGTTTTTATTCAGCAGCTCTGACAATACTTTTCATTGATATATTCCCAAGCAACCTTTTTCTAGCTGTTGTTCAATGAGAGGCTCTGCCCATGAGTAGCAAAGTGAACTCTGTCTACTGCGGTGATCAGCCCACTGCAGTTAAACACATCATGTTTATCCAACTCTCCTGTGGCCACTAGAAAGCCTGAACTGATGGGCTGCATCATCTAGAGAGGGCTTTATATGCATTTTGTTTAGAGGTGTGAGGCTTGATGAGCAAAGTTTTTTTGTTGTAATGTTGGTACTTTGTTTGACAGATCACCCTGCTTTATTTGACAGAGGGCTTCAAGATGCTTTGCTATTGTCTGAAAGCTTGAGGAGCTTGAGGAGTGAGTGGTCAAACTCATCAAGCTCTTTGGGCTTCTAATCAGAATGACTGAGATTTAATACTGAAATATAACATTTTTTTTCCCTTCAAATGAAATTCAATATGAAAGAAGTGTTCTGAATGACAAGGCAAAGATTTTATTGACTCTATACCCTCCCATGAGTGTAAATACCAATGCTGGGCTTTCAGTGTCCATTGGTCTGGACTTGGGCCCACCTATACGGTTAATAAACTTGATAATCCATCAAATTCAAATGGTTTGAACCCAAAATCCCAAGACAACAGACATGCAAGGAAACACACAAATGGCTCACCATCTGGCAGGATGTCATAAAATGCCTTTTAAAGCATCAAAGTTAAGGTAATATGTGAATGATGCCGTGACACATACCTTTTTAGCCTCTTATACATGCAAGTCCCCCCTTCATATATACCAGTACATGTGTGCACATACACATGCGTCTTTTTTATAAAATCTGATATTCAAATGTAGTAGCATTTTTTTTGCTTAATGCAGCTAGTGTATTTTACTACACTGCATATCTTTTTTCCACTGGACTGTCTCCCCTCACCCCCAAAAAAAGAAACCAACACATGCTCAAAAGACTCCTGGTTTCCTGTCAGCAACCAGTATCTTCTTGAGAGATTACCCTAGGGAAAAAGAAAAAAAAAACCCAAACCTGACTCTCTCACAGAGTTCATGTTGCCCTCATTTACCTTTTGCATAACAAAAGCTCAGACTATAATTCTGAATAGATGTTTTGTGTAGTTGAACCAGGTGTCTTGCTTGGAAAGACAGCACATTAAAAGTCAGCAAAATGCCAATTTGCTTTGTTTCAAAACATTTTGTTTCAATTGTTGCCAAGGCCTGGGGCTAAACACTACATTCTGTTTTAAGTGTCTCTGTTCTGCAGTCAGCGAGTTTTAAAGGTTTTTCTTGTTATTTATCAGAATACTCTAATGACAGTCTCACCTAATCCTATTGCTCTGGAAGAGATTTTAAGAAGCAAAACCATAGCTGCATACAATCATGACTATGATAAATTGATGCCCACAAATTTCTGTCCAATTAGTGAGCCTGGTGAAAGGAAAGATCAGAAATGAGTATTTTTATTAGAAGAATTTTGACTCTTCTCTCATCGTGTCTGTAGAGTTCATAAACCTGCAACTGCAGTGTGCAAGCTGTGCACCATACTCTTGGTTGAAGATTTATTTAATCAGGGTTTAAACAAGTATCCCGTGATTTTATCATTTGTTCTCTACATGTTTGTAAATCGCTGGTTTAGCTCTGCCACAAGTCTGTGCCTGCTTGGTCAAACACACTGAAGTTCTTCAGCAGGGGGCCTTAAGCACATGCTTAAGTGCTTTGCAGAGCTGGGGCCACAGTGAGTGCGTTTTAAAGTCCATGCACCTGGAAGCATTTTTGCACATGCCTAGTATTATGCACTTGAGTAGTTCCAGAGAATTTAATGGACCTACTTATATCTGTGAAGTCACTTGTGTGCAAGTGTCTGGATGACCAGCACTGAGCTGTTTTGTCTTGAGGTGTAGTAGAACATCTCCAAACAAAAGCTTTTTCTCCTTGAGCCTTTCCTAAGAACTAAAGGATAGTCAATAGTGGGTCAGAGCAGAGGTTCTTTTAGCTCACCATGTTGATTTTACCAAGAATACCTAGGGAAAATGGGAAAAAAACATAGTGGGCATGCAAGGATATGTCTTGTTGTATCTCCTCCCTTCTTTGCAGCTCTGGCCATCAGTGCAATAGGGAGGTCCTGAGCTGGAGGTTGTAGTTGCTCTGTTGTGTTTCATAGTCTGTAATGGCCCTTTTTTCCATTTAGACTTTGAATTCCACAATATCTGATGGACAAAACTTCCACAGCTTAAAAAACCATGTGGGAAAACTGCCATGTGGAAGAAGTCCTTCTTCTGGCATATCCTGTACTTGTGCCTGACTGTCTTGGAGGCTGTCCCCCCAGCTTCATGTGATGGCAAGTTCCTCCTCCAGTCGGTTCTCCCTGCTGTAACTGTCACTGTATACCCCCTTTCGATTAAACCTTTCCTACTGCTACCTCCCCAAATTGTATTTTATTTCATCTCTCTATGGATGATTTTCCATAGTGCACTCCATGCGTCCTTTCAGCACTCAGACTTTGACATAACTCTGAGATGGGACTAATAGCAGTGTTCAAGTTAAAATGTGTCCTAATTATGTTTTCTATTTTATTCCAGGCTACTCTCTTAACAGCAGTATTTTTCATTTGATTGCTGCTGAGCACTGAGTTGACATTCAGAGATCTGCCTGCAATGACTCAGTTTGGTGTATCTTAACATTTCTCACATGAGAAAAACTGTGTGAATGCTATTGGCCTTGGTCTGCCAGAAACAAGAGGTTCTTTGAACTGCAGCTGAGTCATCTGTGTCCTGCGACTAGTTTAAATATCATGATTCGGGTGACACTTTTGTCACTGAAGTTGTGACAAAACTTGTGACTAGTGATGAACGAAAATCTTGAAAAAAGATGGCAGGTTTTCTTCTAAATTCAACAGCTAATTTCAGTTTGACTGAGTTTCTGGCTTTTTTTTTTTTTTTTTCCCTCTCTCTCTTTTTTGGTAAACATTTTGAAATTTCAGTTAATGTGTTCAGCTGCAGAACTGATCTTTTCAGCTGTGTCATGGTCAGTTAGTTACCCATGTCATGTGGCTTTATTTCTGTTTCCTGGCTGGATTAGCTCTGTAACAAATCAAACCAGCAAGTACTGAAGTCAGAGAGATTCGAGCTATTCCTGTGGTCATGTGAGTAGTACAAGTAATATTCCAGACGTGATGCTGTGGCTTGTGTGTTCCTCTGCGGCTCCCTGTTTTTGCATGAGCATCAGTGTTCCTTGTTGAGAAATCTGATTATGTTTCTGAAAAGTGAATAGACACTTCGCTGCAAGTAATCTAGTCCCACCATGAAGCAATGAAAGCCGGTGAGAAGGGTCCCTAGATCTCTTCTGGGATGGAACTAGGCTGCCAGTGAGCAATGCTGTGATGCAAAATTAAAAAAATAAATAGCAAAGTCAGTCACTTTTACCCAGAGCTGACCCTAGAGCTCAGACTCACCCAAAGGCAGGTGAGTTAAGTAAAATAATACCCACTGGCTTCAGCAGGATTTGGGTTAACCCATCACTTCTGGACGGTGACTCTCTGTTGTTGGGGAAGCACCAGGAAGAAGTCCACAGATGAGATCTGGGAAGATGTCACAGCTGCTCTGTTAGTCTCATTGAGTTTTTCAGCTAAGGTCTTCCTCACCGCTACTGTGACTAATGCACCCCTTCAGCCCAGAGACAGAGTTTTAGTGCCACTCCAATTTGCTCCAAAGAATCATTCCATTTAAATATATGATGCAATTACAGCATATTAAATATTGATTGTTTAAGAAGCACTTGGTAAAGGGTATTAAACAAAGTACACACCTTACATCTAATTGCCTTTATGAATATGAGAATTCAATATACTGTTGTACATTTATTACCACACTAAATATGACATGCACATGGCACTCTGCATACCCTTGATGTAAAAGCATATGCTAATACTTTCTCTGACAACAGCTGCCTAAGTGATACATGTCGTAGCTTGTTCAATTAAACACTAGATAACTGTAAAAGCTCCTTAACCTACAACCCTCTAATACTTCCTGGTGGACTAGAAGAACCATTTAATGATGTTAACTTCACAGTTGAATTGTGTGGGCTGAAATCCAGACAGGATCAATTCCCAATCCCAGTACAGTATTTTACACTTCAGAACACTGAGAAGAAACAAGATATAAGATCCAAATTTTAAGGCTGGACTGGATGTACCAGATTGGAAAACTTTTCATCTTGGCAAGGGCAGAGGGTACGCAGAGTTCAACAGCCCACCTCAGAAGTGAACGAGCAACTGTTCTGACCCCAGTTCCCTGTAATTTATTCAAATAATTAAGATCCTTACACGGAAGAACAGAGAATTATGTTCATGTTCCTCTCCAGATCACAAAGAGGTGGGATTTGAACTTGAGTAGACACTAGTAGGGAAAATCAACCTCTCCATTTTCTCTTTGTTTATCTTTCTGATAAAGGACTGATCCAGTTTTCAGCTGGATCTTCAGTGCAGCCTTAGTTCCTGAGTGCAAGGAAGCATGGCCATAGCTGTGGCCGGCACTACACCATTTCCAGTAGGCCATCTTAATTGGCTATACTCACCAGGTCAGGTCGCTGAGAATCCTGTCTTAGGGACATAGTTCTTGGAAAGTACCAGGCAGCCCATTGCAGTACCATGTCTCTCCCCAGGTTTCAGCCCCATATACTTACTCTGGCCATATAGTAACTACCCTCAGAGGAGACTGATTTTTTGGTGGAGTTGGCATCTGAAACGAGTTTCTAACTCCAGCTTGAAATCTTTGTGTCTGGGTTTGACTTTGGTTGAGTTTTGATTGTACTTTTCAGCTCAGTCTTTTCTAACTAACTGCACTTTCTGAAGTTAGCAGCATATTTTCACAGGCAGTGTCTGCTTCTGGTAGTGCTAACTCTTAATGTTTAGAGTTATCACAACGGATTAGCGTGTAGACCAAGGTCACTGCTAAACCTTGTACCATGTTTGGGAGTGTGGAAAATAAAAGGCTGCACCTGTGGGGAGGAGCACTCAGGACACGTAACCCCAAACTGGCCAACAAGGTATTCCATCCCTTATATACCATACTTGGTATAAAGCTGAGGGGTCACGAGGGTCAATCCCTCTTCTTCAATGGACAGAATCCGAGCAGGACTCTGTCCGTTTTGACTTTGACCCTGATCTGTGTGTTTTTGAATCCAGCTCCTGAATCCAGTTCCTGTCTGCCACTGAGTCCAGTCTGGAACCTCCCGAGTGACTGCTCAACAGCATCACTGATGACAGTGATGTAATTGCCATCAGGAGGGTTGGATTTGATATTGGTTTAGCATATATTTATATATATTCCATTTTATTATTATTTTTATTTTCGTTTTTGTTAAAGCTGTTTTAGTTTCTTCTTCTAATTGATAAGCATGTCTTCCTTTTCTCTTTCTCTTCCCCTTTGGGAAGGCAGAGGGGTTAACAGACAGTGTCTGTTATAGGTCTCGTGGATGCCCTGACCCTAAACCTTGACACATTGCTACTACAGCAGTACAACATAAATTCTGGTCATACATCCTCCATTATCCACAGCTACCTTTTGTCCACTTTTCTCTTAAACTTGCCAAATTTGTTCTTCCCCACAAAAAAGACAAATTTCACATAAATAAAATAACTTGCTATAGTAATATTGCCATGAGCCTTAAAACACTGTGGCGTTTCTGAGAGCTCTGCTTATCCCATGTGTATCTACTTTGGTTTCACTAACATTGCAGTAGGCATCACCTCTGACCCCTTCTGTTTACTGCAAGCAGAAACAACCATTTTCATGGATTTTGCTTGGCTTCTGAGTAAGTAGGCAAACAATGTTGACTGTATTTAGAAATGTAATTGAAGTCACAGAAACCAAGCATAGGAAAAATGCATCAAGTAAAAATAACTGCTTACAAGAAGAGGGAATGTACTGGACAAATTGAATGGAAATAGTAAATGGGGCAGAAATTCCACTGGAAATAGGACAAAGATCTTTATGAATAGGATTCTCTAGCTTCTAATGAAATTCTTTCCAATAAACCAAACCTAAGCCCTTGAAAGTATAGCAATGCAACTAATTATGGCTATTTTTCATTAGCTTATTCTGCTACTTGGAGAACAAAAATGACTGCTGTTTACTTGTGGCTGCTAGGATAGGTTTGTCAAATATATCTTTTTTTGTTTTGTTTTGTTTGTTTGTTTGTTTTTCCTAAAAACAAGTTAAATATTTTAGGCTGGATATGCTGGTGCAATGTTTTACAGGGAGTTGTAGTACAGGTACCTTGATTTCTAGATGCTTTTGCCAGATTGCATCTCCCAGCTCACACCATTACTGGGAAGAAGGTGAGGGGGCAGAGTATATGGTGGGAATTTCCCCATATAGCATCATGGTTCACATAGCCTACTCAAGATACATTCATGTACACTAAGAAGTAAGACTTGGTTAGTCAAACCAGAGTGACTGTGAAGCAGATTTTTTCTGTCTGAAATGTGCTTTCTGTCAGTTTTCTTGGAAATGTCATCTATTTCTTTAATTTTAACTTCATAAGTTTTCCCCATCCTTGAAAATAAAAACGTGCCACTAGAGTTAAGAATTCAGAAAATATTCTACATGTCTTACCTGGAGTAGCCACAGGAGTGGCAATACAGGTTTCCACATGTTATCCTCAATTTCTCTATTTCTAGAAGTCCTTAATCAGCTTACAAAGTACTTTTTCTAAAGGCTACAATTTTCTAAATTACACTTGTAGAGCCTACAAGATACTAAAAAAGCCCTTATTACAAAGTGCTCCTGCATGTTTTATTTGTTGACATCTTCCCCAAAGAAACAGTGGGTGCTTTTTTCTTTTTATTTCCTTTCAACACTGATAGCTTGTCTATTAAAATCAGATCAGCGATTACAACTCATTTTGCACACGCTGAGAAAAAAGCTGTCAGCTGGTTGCTGCTGATCATATCTGGATTTCAAGTAGTATACTACTGTATAATGCAGTAATTCAGTGCGTTGTAATTAAACCCCAGAAACATTCAGTCTTTTCCTGTCACTTGTAGTTTTAGCTGAACTGGGCCTACTGCAAAACCATCTGGAGAAGTTCTTCATTTTTCATTCAGAATGAGTCTGAGACTCCAAGAATCTTGTAAAACTCTTTTAAAGAGGTCACAGGGGTGGATAACACTCACTTCTGTGAACTTCTGGGGAACCCCTCCTAGCCCTTGAAGCCCCAAGGCAGACATGGAAGGGCGAGCAAACACAAGTGGAGATGCTCACCCCCAGGCAGGTGCTGGGGCAGGAGTATCCCTGGGACAAGAGCATGGGTCCACATGGATTGACAGCAGGAGGGAGCGAAAACAAACGAGGGAGTTAGCCTAATTGTAACACTAATGATGAGCCCACAAGGCCAACCTCAGCACCCAGAGACCACGCGCTGCAGATTTAGGGACAGCTCAGAGGAAAGAGCCAACTCTTCACATCTGTTTTCATGCAGTGATCCCATGACAATAAAACCAAAGCTCCTGCAAATGTTGTAGCTCATCTTGCTGAAACAGTCTGTGGTGCCTGACAAAGCTGGGGGGAGCCTCCACTAGGCATCAGTAGGAGCTTTCAATTAAGATGGCAGTAGTTCTCAGTTTTATATTCCTAATTATTGTAATGCTTCTAAACAGTGTCAGGCAGACATCAAAGCTCAGGGCTTACTGTGACAGCAGATGCCACAAAGAGAAATTGTTTCCATTGTCATTAGCCATGGCTATCTAGCCTTCTCAGGATGGCTTGTTAAATATAGAGCTTCAAACATGAACCCGAGCCAATGCAAACAAAACATGAAATGTTGATTGCCTTTGGGAATTTCCCTGATCTTTCATTTCTTTAGACAAACAGAAAAGAAGAGATTTTCTGGGGTTTTCACTTCATGGGACTTCTTGTTTTTTTAAAGCCTGTGTTAAAACCTGATCTTATTCTTTGCAATTTGTCATCCCATGGTTTTCACAAAGATGACCTAGCAACTACCATCATTGGGAGCCACCTCTCAAAAGTTTTCTACTCTGTGCTAGGATCATCCTAGAGCTCCCTGTGTATCCACAGGAGACATTGTGTAGATAGGTATTTTTGCCTGTTGCTTCTTTATGTGCAGTAAGACAAGGTATATTTTTGTTTAAACTGTGCTGAAATTGGTACAGTTACAGAACATAACAGCTGCATTCTACTTTAACAGAATAAGCAGCAGAGATTAAAAAAACAAATAAAGGAATTTGATGAATCATGAAACTAAGTAATTCTTTTGCTTGATTTTCCCTGATACAGGAATTGTTTTGTCTCAGTTGGTTTGAGATGGAATAGATTCTTAAAAAAATAAGTGAAAAGGAGCTTTGAAAATAACATAATACCTCTGCAGATTTTTAAGAGTAAACCTCACATAGAGGGTCTTGTTGGTTTCAGAGGAAAAAATCCCTCCCTTTCTGTTTCTCAGAAAGACTGAGATCCTCTTTATATTCAATGATAAAATTATGGCAGAAAACTTGTCCATTTTGGAGGTCTCCCACACCAAGCTCCATAATCACACTCACAGAGTGATGCATCATGATGCATTAGTCATCAGATGCATTTGTTCAGATGATGTCATATATATCTCCCTAAAGGGCCACATTATTTAATAAAGGATTTTTATTTTCTACTGGGAGGATGCATGAGGATGTAAAGAAGTTTTACTGGGCTTCTGAGCCTCGTAAAAAAGTACAACTTTATTCAGAAAATCCTTCTGATCCATCTGGGGGGCCTCTGTCTATGTTACTTGGTAGAAATATTGGCTTGCTTACCAAACCTGATACAAGTATTATGTAATAAACACAATATAATACATGCATATTATATAGAACCATAATAATTAATGAATAAAATACATACATGCATGCTCTGTGGAGTTATGTTTCATAAATTCACATACATATTACACTAACACCACACAGAATATCAAGAAAATCTGTTTCTGCTGCATACAAAACAGACATTTGAACGTGTGAAGCAAATAGGAAACATGTTTCCCAGTCAATTTAGAGGCCATATTTCATGGAGATCTCCATATGTCTTCTTAATTCATCTCATGTTCCTATGATCATTTGCGTTTCTTCTCTGTTTGTTTTTGTCTCAGAGATGGTACAAGTTAGTCTGTTTGTAGAGACATAGTCAAGACTGATCTGCTGTCTCTCCACATAGCCTTAATAAATTTTTCAAAGTTTTTTGCTCCTCAGCTATTGGTTTGTGATTACTATCCTCTTTTGGAGAGAAAGACACGCTGAAAATGAAAATGAAATATGGAAGTGGTTTAGCCCCTGTGCAGTGATTCATGCACTGTATTTAGCATTAATTGGCAGTATTTAAGTAAGGGGCCAGTGCAAAAAAACCTCAGACTGTCCTCTAGCCTAACTGCTGAAAGGCCTAGATTAGAAGACATATGGCCTTCTGGTAACTACACAGCAGTAGCACATGCCTTGTTTAGTAAAAGTACATATACCCTGGCTTTCACCTAATGTCTAGAAAACATGTTACCTCAGATTTGGTCACGAGCTAAGTTTGTACCCCAGTGCTCTAAGAGATAAAGCCCAATTCCCTATGCTTTAGGTCACAGGTTTTTAATTAAAAGTCAGCATTTAAAAAAGAAAAATATGGCAACTATCCTGTGAGAAACATTTTGCCTTCCAGGTGATTCAGAGGCTAAGAATATTTCCTTAGTATTTTACATGAAAAAGCTTTCTTTAACTAATCAAAAAACTTATGCAAGGTAAGCCTGTCTGCCACTGTCATTAATTGGCACTGGTATGGAGCTATTGGTGGGTACAAATTAACTGAGTTTTTCTCATTGCTTCTGCTTCTTCATTATGGGCAAATATGGAAATAACCGATACTACATTTGCCAATGACGTCTACCCTTTTCTGTGGTCATTAGCACACAGGATGATGTCTACTAAGAATTCTTTTTATGTGGGAAGCTATAAACTGCTCTCCAAGGAAAAAGCACCCTTTCTGTCTTGGTTGAGGGTAGCAGCAGAGAAAATGTTTGGTGCTCAGAAGAAGCAGCCTTTCAAGGACAGCAAAAGTGAACAGCTAAAGCAGCACTCACCACCTGTTTATCTTGTAAATGCAGGAGTGCTGCCTTACAAAATGCCCACATGGTTGTCATTGCAGTAGAGATTTATGTAATGCTTTTTTCATTCCCCTCCCCCCTTACAGAACTTTCACAATATACCATCAATAACATTATTACTACTGCCATTATTGCTATTCTTCACAGCAAACACAAATAGGATCAGCTGGTAAGTAAACCCAAATATCCATTATAGTTTCTTTCATTGGGGAGACTTAATTTCTCCACCCGTGAGTTAAAGTGCACAGTGCTGTTCTACTTTGGACTGTGACAGTGTTTTCTTCTCCTGATTACCCTTCAAAATGGTTGCAATATGTGTGCAAACTATGCCATTGCTGCTTTGGAAATACAACTACCTCATTGTCTGAAAACAAACTAGATGAAGCTTGCCCAAAATACAACACAACAGGATAAACTGCTATTTGATACTTTCAAAGAAACAGTTCTATGCCATAGCACTAGGAAAGCGGGATATCTAAGAGTATTTCTTTAGTGTCAGGTACTTAGGTACAATATGTTTACTAGTTAATAGTACTTCTTGAAGTCTCAGAGTCAGAAGAGATCCATACCAGTAGGAACAGCAAAACACAGAAGTGAGGCTATCCAGAGAAGCTAATGTAAAATAAATAAATAAAGACAATGTGTGCACCACATCTTTCCTCAGTTCCTTTGTATTGCCTCTGGCTCAGGCCCATTTAGAAGAGCCTAACTGTTTGCTGATTTTTCATTTCTGAAAATAGGATATATTGTAGATAGGCTTCCCTCCTGCCAGACCTGATGCTAAGACAAGGCACATAAAGAAGAAAAGTCACTTGACTGAGGTGATCAACCTGAAATCTTTTTCTAAGACAATTATTTAAATGAGAACATGAAGCAACATGATGAGGTTCTGTTTCTGAAGCAAGACTTTCCATGCAGAAAGTGGGAAGGTGCGCGTCTAAACTATTGCTGTTGCAGTTTTAAGATTACAATCTTGTGGTCTTTTTGCGATGTCTTAATATGCTTTGAACTTTGAGTCAAGATATTTCCATATTCATTTGCTTACTTCCACAAGGACGGACACCAATAAGACAATACACTACAAATCATTTTGTTTTAAGTTACTGAAGAGGTGGAGGAAAAAGAGGGAGAAGAAAGAGGAAGGGGGAAGGGAGAGAATATTTGGTCTGTTCTTAATTAAAACCAGCCGATGACATACAGTGATTTGTCTGAAGCACTTCTGAGCTGTACCCATTTTTGTTTACACTTGACAGCTGTACATTCTTTCTTGCCTGTATTGTTTGAACTATGGCCAATGGTACAATCATTAAATCTTTGATAATGTTTTTTAAATACAAAATTGACCTTTTTCTTTGAGACAAAAAGAGAGGTAAGGAAGGAATAGCTATGTTACATTACAGAGGTTTGGATTTACTAGGTTGTCCACGCTGTATTGCAAAACAGTGCCTCTGGTCATTTTTGGACTGGCTATTAAGAGCTTTTTTTCATGTTCCTCACATTTGTTTACAAAAAGGAATCATCATCGTGCGACCCTTTCCTCCCAGAAGATGCCTGTTTTGGGTAGAGAATAAATGAGAGCATCCATGATTACTGAGTGTAATTCTACATTGTAAGTGAGAGGCAGAGGGTCTCACCGGACTGCAATGGGTTTCTGCTATGAACAGAAAGATTCAGGGGAAAAAAAAAAAAAAAAAAAAAAAAAAAAAATTAAGAAAACAAGAAAATTTAAATATATGTGAAATCAGCTATCAGTCTGTCATGAACTGAGAAGCTGGAAAGTAAGTCTTTGTTAAAGCCAAACATTTCCTAGACACTCTGTGGGTTGTCTCTCTGTATCCAGTCTGCAGCCTCCAAAATCAATGGCTCATTACAAATGGAAATGCTTGCCTAAAAAGGAAAGAGAAAGAACATTAGCATATGCCTGAAGTTTGAACTAAGCCACAGAACTGATCTGATCCAGATATCACCAGCTGTCCCCTGAACTTGCCTGAAGCATGTTTTGTTGCCAGCTTTGGCAGAGGCAGATGGTCAGACGATGCTGTATTACTAGCCAGGGCTGTACTGCTTCTTGTTGAGCTGAGACGCCAGAGATGCATTTTGTTTTATAGACTGGAGCTTAGTCTAAAATCACACAGAGAGTAAACAGGAAGGATATATTTAGCTTCTGCAGCTTAGTAGGAGTGGGAAATCTTTACTTTAAAGTCCTGCAGTCATCTTTAAAAACTTATACAGACCTCATGATTATCTCAAAGCTCCCTAGAGCTGTATGGGCAGGAGTGGATGTCTAAGTCCTGCCAACACTGCAGCAGTACCTATTACTCTGCTACTTGTCCTATGTCATGTGGAGATTGCCCTGGATTACCAGGTTTGGTTTATTTGTTAATTTAAATGTGTTATGAAAGAGAAACTAAATTCTTAGATTTCATTATCCAGGTTATGACAGCACTTAACTGGCCTTAACTGAGCTTAAAGACCAAGACAAAAGGAAATATAGTCCCTGACTATCTGAGTGCTTTCCTCCTCTACCCTTTAACGTTCAGGCTTTCTGAAAAGATAGACTGCCAAAGATATGTAAAAACACATTGCACAACACTGAATGCATTCAAGCAATGTCACAGCAAAGTTGGGAAGGCACCAAGTCAGAGCATAACAAAGCCCCTGCCCCACAGACCTTCACGTAAGATTTTTAAAACTTCTCAGCCCTGGACTAACTGAAACTGATTGGAATTTTTTCCTAATTTACTTTCAGTATTAGACCAAGGCCAAAATTTCACTCATACTTTTAACTGTTAACTTGTTCAATTATTCAATCAACTTGAGATCTTGGTGAGGACAATTTGGATTTCAACAGCTGGTATCCTGCCCTAGCATTAAAAGTGAAAGTTTGCTAATTTCAATGGAACTTCTAGTTTCCTCTCATTTTCCTCAGAATCTCAAAAAGCTTCAGGGATGTTGCCTTTTCTGAGAAGACACAGGCATGAGATGCCTGAACAACTGTCAGAAGAATTCTTCAAAAAGACACGAAAGCAAAAGCTTCATCAGGAACAACTGAGGACCATCAGTCAGCTTTTCTCAAACGGTTTGGAGGTGTTAAAGTTGTGGGATGCCAGCGTGCCACACATCACTGGTCCACACAAGGAACCCAGCCTCCTCCTGATGACCCCAGGTACACATCTTTGCTGTCACTTCTGCCAGAGGTGTGATATCCCTACAAGCAGAAAAGGAGAAACCTTCACTGTGTACCTATGAGCCCCTAGTCTTCCCTGACACTTAGATGCCTCCTGTATGTCTGACCTCAGTACACTCACACTCACTTCCACACAGCAGATTCAACCGCATGTTCCCAGGTCTCTGAAGAATACTTCTAGGGAAAACTAAAGACAAGACATCTGGCAGGCTCCACATTTGCTGTAATAGTGATTATTTACATGCTGTGCTATGTATATACAACTGGGATCTTTTCAAAGCTGGGTGGATTGTGGTGCCACCATGTATTTCTGTATTACGCCTGCCAGAGTTATACTAGTTCATCCATAAACTATCTTCCATCCAAGAGATTTAGATTTATTTCTTTCTCCTTTTCCTCATTCTTCCAGCACTTCTGACCTTTCTGTTTTGGGATCACCACCTCCTACTTGACAGAATTGTCCCCACACATCACCCACCAGTGCTGTGACTGAGAGATCTCCACTTGACATTTAAGGCTAACTCTACACATTAGTGAGACAGTCCTGTAGAAAGTTCTCTCATTGCCCTATCTCAACAACTGCCTCTCTCTTCCTCTGTCTGCTTCTTTTTGGTCTATGATTGCTGTCACTTTGCAATTCTGATGCATTACTCACTGACTCAGTGGCCACACTCTTATGGCCCCTTCCCGGGACTTTGAGAGCAGAGGAGCTTTTGCTGTAAAGAGTCTAGCTTTGTGCTTTGAATCACTTCATTTTCTTGAAGGAACCTGATTAACAAGTTCTAAACATTTTTATTCTCTAACTACATTGTGATCATCTTTGACTGGTACAGGAACTCCAGGGGCTATCACCACAGGACTATGTGAATACAAATATATCACTATCATTGAGAAGGATAAAGGGGAAAAAATGTTTCTCATGGCACAGCCTTTGAGAGGGCTACACTCTGTAAGTGTGCCTGCTGTCAGTAGTGATATCTGACTCTCTGTTTTCTGTCTACCATGTCCCTTCTAGTTTGACTTCAACTTCACTAACTGATTCTTCCTCTCTTCCTGGGGAGGAATACAAGGATATTTTAGAACTGATCACAACAGAACTCTTATGCTTGTTTTCATTGGTAAGGATACTTCAGTTAACTGCACACCAGTAAAACCCACTGATTAGGATCATCATTTGTCTATGCCACTTTACTGAGAGCTGAAGCAGTTCAGGATTAACACTAATTTAGAACTGCTAAGAACAAGGCAATGTCATGAGACACAGAATCAAGGTCAACAAACAATTGACTTCCATACTGCCAGCAGGCAGCCTGTGCCACCCCAGCTGGGATCCTCAGCCATGTAAGGGAGTGTGGATTTCTACCACAGTTATGCCCTGAGCAGGTGGACCCGATGAGCAACAAGATGAGTCAATACATGGGGGGTTTAAGGGAATTCCCTACATAGCTCTGAATCATCAATCACCAATTCTGTAAAATAATTTCCACAGCAAGCAGTTGGGAACAAACAGTTAAAACAGCAAAGGGAGGATTTGGGTTCAGCAGTAATCTCTCAGGGCACTGCTGAGTCACATTCAGGACTTGGAGGGAAAGAAAGGACGTCACAGCTGGATGCACCCAGCTAGGAAAGAAATCAAAGACATGATCAGTTCCCAGCTCATGATATTTATTTGTAGTTCATTATTGTATTTATATTCTTCCCTGTGAAGAGCGCATAATAATCATCAAGGCTGGCCTTTTGGGGAAGCGCTTATCAACGCCTCTAATGGAATACAAATGTACAGGGCCCTCAGCGGGCTGGGAAAGGAGGGCCAGTGAGAAGGCCCCATGGAAAGCAAGCTGCATGGCTAGGCTAATACAGCATCACTTCCCCGGGCAGTTGTTGCATGATGGCAGTAGAATCTGAACTATTTCTGCTCAGGCTGAGCAAAGGAGGTTTTAAATACATACATATATATATGTATATATCATAAACTCATGTTTTAAAATAACTCATCTGGGGCAGTTTCCTACAGTTTATGAGCAAGGAGGGTGAAGACAAGGACAAGATGTGAAAGACTGGGTAATGACGTATGGTGTCCCCTACCAGGGAAGATACAGCCTAGGCTATGAACACAGCAGGGATACTCATGCTGGCCAATTTCAGGTGCCTCTCTTATATGCCTCTGCTTCACAAAGATCCCCCAGGATGGGTTTCAGATCCATCCTGTGTGCAGGGCTCATGGGAACGGGGTTTAGTAAAGCCACAGTTATCAGCATACAGAGGTGTTGCCTAGGCCTGGGGCTACCACCATTAGTTGCCCACATGTCTATGCAGTAAATGCAGGTTTCACTAACATCTGGATCACGGGGATCAAAGACTGGATGGGCAAACCCAGCCTAAACAGGTTAATGGGGGGGATTTGCCCTTTTTTCCTGTAGCCTGACAATACTTGTAAAGACCACCACATCAATACACTCACATTAGGCAGCACTGAATTACACAATTCAAAACAGAGGTGTGTCTTACTGTGTTTAACTATTATTAAATCAGTTCCCTCAGCTTCTTTAGGGCTATGCCAGTTTACACCAGCCGAGGATGTGGTGCTGGCTCTCTAGGAAGCTGCTGACTCCTAAGTGCAAACACATTGCCTGCTAAGAGTTCACAAGCTGAGGCAAAAACTCACACAGGATTTCTATGATCTCCTGCTGCTTTTCAGCCTGAAGAACCAAGGTATTAAGCATGTAATATGAAGAAATAAAAGTGTGCGTATTTTTAGCTGAGCTAGATTCCCATGTACCCTGCTTTTAGGAATATTATATCAACACCTGTTAGTTTTGCCTTAGTCATCATTTCCATCAGAAAAGTATTGTTTCAGGGGGTTTATAACTCATAAAACTTTTATAAGGCAGACAAAATGTGTTTTAGGAAAAAACTGATCTTTCAGGTCTCAGCACTGGAATGTATTTTTATATGCAACAAATGTAAAAGAAAGTGATGACTGTAATGCCTTTTATTATATTTAGATGGAAGAAAAACTGTAAATATAATTAGAAATCAAATCTTTTAACTATTAATTTTACATAGAGTTTGGACAACCCTCACAAGATATGTGTCGAGAGACAGCAAATTAAAAGGAACCCAGAGAGTGGGGAAATTCTCATCCTTCATTTCCAAAAAGCACTTAAGCACATACTTAAGTCCATCCTTACTGCAAAAGACATTTGAGCATGTGTGTAAACCCCTTTTGCAAAAGGATTACTTTCCTCAGTGTCTGCTGTAAACCCAGGAGTCATCCCACTCAACTCATTACTAATGCTCTTGAAATTACTCATGGGCATAAATATTTGTGAGAATGGGGCCTCAGTGAGGAGTTGTGTCTATATGAGGAATCATGGCCAAACTATGCCATTCTAAAGAAAAATGCTCCCAGACTTGCTGTCTCCACTGGAGAGCTGTTACCAACACAGCACAGAGTAGCTGCTGCTGCCTGGATGGCAGAAGCCAAGTGCGTGCCCCCTGGCAGCAGGCCACATCTCTGAGGGGTCGGATGCATCTCCTGGGAATGTATCTTCAGATGAAGCCTGGGAAGAAAAAAAGCACTTCCATGGCTGACAACTGCTTGCAGAGGAACAAAAGCTTCTTTAAATGTGCTCCATCCCTGTTTACAAATAGTGGATTGAGGTACTTTGTGACTGTTTGCACAACACACACCTGACCTAGAAAACCACAAAGGTCCTCTACAAATTGCCGTCTCAGCCAGCTCAGGAGTTCAGGATGGTGAATAAATGTCACCTCAACTCAAAGCATCCATGAACCAGAAAGGATTTCCAGTGAAACTCATCACCCTCTGACATCAGCCAGAGGTTGGGTCCCCTTCCAGAGGTTGGTATCATCTCAATGTCTGCCTGTTGCTGAGACATCCTCTGGTGAGACACCATCAGTATCTGCTGTGGAAATGAAAGGAAGACATCATGTTTTCACTGAAGCACAATGGCATATTACACTCTTCAAAGGCCCCTGATCTGAAACAGTCTCAGATTATATTTGAACACCCTGGGCAAAGCCACCTTAAATCTGGCAAGTTTGGGGCTCACTTTCACTAAAAAATAATTCCACACTGTTCATGATCTTGTCACACAAATACACACCTTGGGACACAGCCAATGTTGACAAAGCCTAGGTAAAAAGGTGAATCTAGTGCAGACTTGTTAGTCAAAGAGAAACAGGAGGCTTGATGCTATGAATTTGAGAGCACCTGTAGTGCTTCTGAAATACTTTACTTAATTCTTGTTTGAAGTCTCACAGATCCATCCCTGAGTTTTGATTTTCTTAGTGCTTTGAAGACCTTATAACTGTGTTTTTACAGTGGTACCTAACAGTTGGCATGACTTCTTGCAGATATTTCCATACTAGGGAGACCTCATATAGACCTTTTTACAAGTGGGTAATGATGAAAATAGTGGGTGGCAAAGAAAGCAAATGAGAAATGAAATTTGTAGGGATGGCCACAGCTCCATCAAGCTTATTTCTCCAATGTAGGGGTGGGAGTCATAACTTGTAGTCCCTCTAAGATTCAATTGTCTCTTCAATTCCCTACCAAAACTGACTGCTCTACAAAACCTACCGAGGAAAACATAAAATCCCAACACTGAAAGTTAACTTAAAGCTTTTGGAATCTCTAAGGCTGAGGAAAAAATCATCTTTTCTGTTTCTAATGCAGCCCATGTGTAAAGTTACAGGCTGAGAGTGCTGGCTT
The DNA here is from genome assembly GCA_025331215.1 of Actenoides lindsayi. Classification (NCBI taxonomy): domain Eukaryota; kingdom Metazoa; phylum Chordata; class Aves; order Coraciiformes; family Alcedinidae; genus Actenoides; species Actenoides lindsayi. Next base: position 45,735 of record WTSP01014710.1, on the reverse strand, counting down.
TTAACAGGAACTGTTAACAACCCTTTTTGATCACAGGAAGCAGAGGAAAGCCTCCTCACCTGAGAAAATAACAGTGATGTTTATGGGCACTGCTCTTCTCTCTGTTGGGAGCTGCCAATCACCCCTCCTGCCCCCTGAGCTGATTTCTGGGGGGCTGTGGTGGGGGGCTGTGGCTCACTCTGGCTTCCTTACATTGGAGGGCTCCGTCAGCCGATCCTGTTTCTGGGCAAACGGCCACTGCTGCGATGTTTGTGTTAGATAGGCTGCAGCTGGGCTGAGTGGGTGTTGCAGGCAGGTTGCACCCAGCCAGATCCCCAGCCTCCAGTTCCTGGTAAAAAGAACTTCATGATTCCTTTGAGTTTGAACATTCTTGGTTTTTTTGTTGTTGCTGTTGTTGTTTTTAAAATTTTATTATTTTAAGAAAATAGGTGCTGTTTAACTGACTTCTAGGAACGTTAAGTGTGAAAGTTTGCTGTGCACTGAGGAAAACAGGCTAGCCCATCCACCTTATCTCTCTATGCCTTTCTTCTCTTTACTATCTCTGGTAAGGGAGCCAGCAGTTCATCTTCCTGACATTCAGAGCTATACTTTTAAAAGCAAAATGATATTCAGGGCTGTTAGTTAAAAAGCAGAGCGCGCGTAACTGGTTGAACTGAAAGGAAAAACGCCAAGGGAGAATTTGTCTTCCTGTGTTATCTCGTGATTTAAATTCTGCACTGGCAAAACTTTACTGTTTAAGCTGCAATTTCAAGCTGCAAATATTCAACAACTGAGGAACCAGTGTGTATATATATATGTGTGTGTGCATGCGTGCACCATATGTATTAATGTTTATGCAGTTTTCCACTCAAAACAGTCAGCGGAAATGAAAACCTGATTTTGCAAGGCTTCCACTGCAAAATTAAACATTCAGTTTTTCCTTAAGGGAGCTTGCTGGTTTATGCACTGGTAAATCCTAATTTTTAATATTTCTTTTTTCTTTTTAAGTCAAAAATATCTTACCTTGAAAGAGAGCTGAGCTATGATGGGAAACACAACTATTCATTTGGGATAGGAGAGGGGAACAGCAAGGTAAGAGAGACTAAAAAGAAATCAAAGGGAAAAAGCAAACAGAAGTGAGGGATTTTCAGTTCCTGTGTGTGTGTCCATCTATTTATATCCTAGAAGGAATCTTCTTAACATAGCTGTGTTTTCTTTCACGCTGCTCTCCTCCCTTTGTGGGACTTCCAGAATTCATCTTGGCACCTGGTTTTTCCCTGAGCTTGATGTGTTTTGCCTACAAGGCAGGACAAATTTGGCAGCTGTTGCACTGGAAGCAGAAGGGGAGCAAACAGCAGCAAAGCCGGATACTTCATATGTCCAGGGGCACCAAAGGGATGTCATTTATTTCTTTTGCTTAGGCTTTTGCTGGCAAAGCTGACTGCTTTCCTTTGGCCTTGACTGGGACATCTAGACAGTGGGAGAAGTTTCTTTCTTTTCTTTTGGATCATAAGTGTATCCTTTCTCCTAACACTTCTATTGCTTGTGTTCTTATTCAGAGAAAGCTTTTCTTACCGCCCCCACCCCACCCCACCTCCCTAGCCCTAGTCCCCTGCGACCCACAGAAACGGGCATCCTGCGGGGAAGCCTGCA
>WTSP01014710.1:25248-44003 GCA_025331215.1 Actenoides lindsayi | reverse complement strand
TTTTTTCATGAGGCTCTGAGACAAAGGAAACTTTTGGCTGGAGTGAAGTGTTCTTAAAGTAGAAAGGGTGCAGAATCTGAGGCACCAAAACAGAACTTCAAATATTTTTCCATTTGAAAAGCAGTGTACAGCCAGAAAGAAAAGGCAGCATCCCAGCCCCACTGAAGGTGGTAAGAAATGTGCCACCAACTTCCATCGGATGAGAGATCCATGTGAAGAATCCAAACTCACTGGTCTGCCCATCACAATTACAATTACTAATGATGCGTTATTTGTATTGCTAGAGCAGCTTACAGTTCCAGTTAATGGACGGGTTCTCCTCTATCCAAAGGGTTGTACAAGTCCAAGTCAAAGAGATGTTCCTTGTCCCAGAGACCTTGAAATCTAAGTTTATGACTTTAAGGAGGAATTGTATGGAGAAGATAGCCCCACTTTGCCAGGTCTGAGCAGATAACCTGTGCCCTGCTGCAGTCCTAGTTAGACACAAACTTTCTGAAACGGCCATATGTCTAAGCCCACCTGTGCTGTGTGAGAAGCAGAATAGGATGCTATCGCCCATTCCAGGGCATGTGCAAAGGATCAGATATGGACAGTTGATATCTCCGTTCCAGCTCAGTGTCTTAGGAGAAGCTCTCCGAGAACACCCAGTGGCTCCCATTCCCTCCAGGGAATTAGCATGTCACTTTATTAGCAGTCTCAGTAAATCTGAGTCTTTAATAGTTCTCCTACAAAGTGAATCTGATTTTTATAATGATATAGCCCTAGGAAAAAAGACCAATGTATAAAGCTAAAACAAGGCATAACAGTATTCTAGAAGTAGCAGTATATTCAGAAGAGAAAATTTCCTTCACAGAAGTTGTAAAGCTAAAGAATATTTCAATTATTTGGTGCTGTAGCACCAGATGATTCAATATCAAAGGGAATGCCATCATTATCTTTAGCATCAGAAGCTCTAAATTTAGGCTGAGATGCTGGAAAAATAAAAATTAATGTAATCAAAATCACAGAAGAGAAAAAGGCCTTTTAAACTTGCTTGAGATGTAACTTGGCTGGAAATGAAACAAAAAGAGTAGAACCCAAAAGAAAGAAATTCAAAATGAGAAGCTTGAAGCAAACTTCCTTCAAGCATGGGTGGCCGGGGCCAAGTGAGGAGAAATACACATGTAAACAGCTTTTCATAAAATTGTACCTTGCCCTTATACATAAGTTTCATCAGACATTTTCTATCATGACGGTGGTTCTCAAAAGAAACAAAAAATAGCTGCAAACACACCAGTAGGAATTTATGGTCCCAAAAGAAAAGAAAATAAATCCCACAGACTTTCTACAGACATGAGATATGTTCACTTCCTGAGAGAAGAACCAACACCATCAAATGAATTAATGAAAAACCCAGGAAATTCCAGTCAGCTGCCCCCATCTAATACTGAGGGACCAGAAATCACTATGTATCTTTTGTCTCAGTAATTCATTCAATGAAGTTAATAATGATGAACTCTCTGAGAATAATCCTATTTCTCTTAGAAAAATAGGATTAAGCATAATGGCCAGTATGAAGCCAAGGCTGCTTAGGTAGGTAATGGCTCTGTATGTCAAAGGATAAACAATAATCTCTTTACACAGGCAGTTTCCAGACACTGGAGTGTTGCGTGGGTGCAGCTGTTCCCCACAGCAGCAGCAGCAGCACTGGGTGCTGGGTACACTGGCAACAGATAGTGTTCAGGCTTCATTTGGGGGCCTGAAACTGTTTCATTACTTTTTCTTTTTTGTTTGTTTGGGTTTTTTTCCAGGGCATTGTCTTAACGAAAGACCTATTATCTAGTTTCACCCCAACACCTTTTCAGAGCATTTTTTCTGCTTTAAATTATTTTTTTTTAAAGAGGAAATAAGTGTGATCTCTTGGAAGCAGGTTTCCCAGCATCTTCCTGGCACTACGAGAAAGCCCACCACTCTGAGACACTTCTAGTGCTACCAGATGCAGCACCCGATGCAAACTCCCCTGTTCCTGGCTCCTTTTCTTGATGAGGTGAGATTGAGCTTACCTGTGTCATTGCAGCATCACTGTCTCTCCTGCTTCGCTGCCTGACATGAAAGCTGTGCCACTGCTCAAGGCCACCTACTCCACCAGATAGCAGTGAGTGATGCCACTGCAGCAGTGTGGACCACAACTGCTTTGGCAGCAGTGGAGAGATGAGGCTCTTCCCTGACACCACGAGAAAGAGATGAAGGAGGCTTATGGCTGATCCTCTCCTGCCACAGGTTGTAGGAGGCAGTGGCTGAGGGGGAAGCTGGACAAGAGGGTATTCGGGCTGTGAGCTCCCAACAAGCCCACCTAACCATTGCTCTCCCCTTCCCCCATCAGTCGCAAATAACAGGAGAAAGGGAGCTTTTGTCCTGCATGCCCTCAAGAAACCAAGCTGCTCAGCCAGCATTTAGTTTTAAATCTTTTTATGTATGTCTCTCCATGGTCTGGAGTGACAGTATTAGCATCACCTGCTTCTCCCATTATTCACCTGGGGCTTGCTGTGTGTGGGAAACTGCTTTTCCCTGCACTGACATCCTCTTTAACAGCTGGTAGATGGGGACAAGGGCAGCTATCAACCCTAACAAGTATCACAGTTGCTATGTGTTCCTTAGGATAAGGAGTAAAATGTCTTCTACAGGACAGGAGTACCAGCAACCATAAGCAGGAAGACCGTGAGATGGGGCCATTAAGGAGTGCTTCTGGGTTCACAGAGTTTGCAGGCAAATCTGGTGTAGCCACCAGTGTCATAAGGAGAACACACCTACAAGAAACTAAAGTGTGGGAGTCAAGTCACTGAGGGAAAGAATGACTGCAGAGAGGCCTGCAGAGACATCTGTGAGACACCCTCATGAAGCCTGGCACTTACCCATGCCTTCCACCACTCATCTGCAGAGGTTACCTCACAGTTATTTTCTCCCATCTGCTATGCGCTTTATGTCAAATGTCTCAGAGAGGGTAGAGAAAATCACAGTAACCTCTGAATCAGGGTTGGTATACACCAGTCCCTGTGGAGCACAGAAGCCCATCTTTCCTGATAAATAGGCTGCAATTTTCTCGTCTTTTCCTGCTTCATCCTCTGTAACTCCTTCCTCCCTGCCTTTAGAAAGACTGATTTTAATGATGCATGCATTGAATTCCTTCATTCCTGATACAGTGGGTACTTGGTAACATAAGAGCAGATGTATTGGGTCAGACCTGAGGACTGTCTACTTGGTAACCTATCTCCAATATGACCAGGAGCAAATGCTTGGACACATCAGATGTGGTACCTCCTCCCGTTTCCTGTGTCTATGAACTTTCTGAGCCACCCTAGAGCATCACTACAGCTGCCATGAATCTGATTGGTTTTATCTTCCATGAATCAGTGAAAGCTTTCTTTAAAATAATTTCTGAATCAATTATGGCGACAAATTTCCTGTTTTACTCATTGTTAGGGGAAAAGGTAATTTTTTGTTTATTCCTTCCCTTGCCCTTGCTCTCTGCCTTCAAAAGTGTGGCTAAATATTACAGTAGAAGAGCATCGCTTCAGCTGCTCAGGGCTGCCATGCAGCTGCATCTCTACTTCAGCCCTTCCCACAGCTCCCTGCATGGCTCTTACTTGACAGTTCTGATTTACAAAGCAACTCTGGGGTTACTTCTTTCAGATCATACAGTTTACAGCACAGTGCAGCTCAGCTGATGACAACAGCCATAAACCTAACCACAAAGGCTCTGTGATGCCGTCACTGCGAGTTTGCACCACCTGCAAGTATCTCTCTTCTACAATGACTCCTCCAACAGGCTTCTGGACTCCTATTTCTCAACAGTAAAATCAGCAGCCCTGAGATATTAATAAATGAAAGAAATCCACCATTATATGTAAAAAAATAGGAAAGGGCAAAGGGAAACCCATCCAAAACAGCTGGACAAATCCCTTCCTTTGACTCAGTGGCTGACTCCTACTTCCAGTGGGACCATTCCCAGAGACTACTGATGGTCTACATTGGTCTTTCTTCTCACTCCACCCCCCTCCTCCCTATCAGCTCATCGGGCTCTTGAATGTGGTCACCCTTGTATATTCAGCTTGCTGACATCATGCAGATGTCAGCCAACCCCTTCATTTTCAAATTTGGAACCAAATATAAGGTCATGCTTCAGTCACTCCCAGGACAGGAGTAGGATTGCTGGTAAGGAGGAAAGAGTAGGAAAAGCCTGCAGAGAAGAAGGAGGTAAGAGTTCAGAGGGTTCAGGAAGGGTCACATTAATTTGTATATTTTCCTTCGTTTTATATTTCAGTATTTTCTTCAACATTTCCATACTGAGAATTTCACTGCCCTCAACTTTTCCTCACTTTTATAGTCACTTTCCATACAACTGCTGATGCAGTGAAGATTTTATAGCCATGAGGAATTAAAAAACCCTTTGGCTAGCCATAGAGGCCCAGAAAGCATATTCTGCATGGGAAATCCTTCCCTGAAATGCTCCATGGGCATTGGGACTTGAATACTGCTCTCAAAGCACAGTCCAACACTAGTCTCATTGGTTGCTTTGGGAGCAGGGCTGAAACTCCTTGGAAAATTCCATTCTTCAAATCTAAGAGCAGATTTTGTCCAGTTCTGTTGGGTGTGTCCCAAGCACAACAATTTAATTAGGAGGTCCAGACCTCCCTCCATGCTTATGCTCACACTGAAGTACCTATTCCCAGATATCCAGCAGGACCAAGAGCGAGTTCTTCTATCAAAGCCATGTAAGGTTTTTAACATACTGTGCAAAGGTAGCCAAGTGGAAAAAGCAGGCTGCTTGTCTAGTCGCAAACACAGACAGTAGACACATTCTTGTAAAAAGCCCAGAGCATGTTCAAGAAATTTAGGGAGGTTAAATGAAAACCTGTTTCTGTCCCAAAATGGAGCTGTTTGACTTGGAATGGAAAGCTTAGTCATCTGTCCTGCAGGGGTTTGCCCAGCTCCTTTGGTCTCTCTGTCTGTCTGATGTGCTTCTTCATTTTTTTCCATTTCCTTCCCTACCTTCTTTTACAGGGTCTCAACCATAAAAGTGTTTGTTTTCCATGATGATATCTCCAGTTACACAATGCCCAGTTCATTTCTTCATGCTTTTGAAAGGGGGCATCGACAGGTGAGGGCTGATGCTTTACAGTAATATTCTTAGGCCTACATGACATACGGAAATGTTTAGGAAGAAAATAATAATAAAAAAAAAATCAAACAGCCCACTTGTCATTGGTTGCATGGCAGAATCAGTATCAATCCTCCGTCCCCCTTTACTTACAAGTCCTGTTGCATTTAGTTCCTATAATTAGGAAGTCATTATAGGCTCTCAGTAACCTCCTTTATGTTTCATGGGATATCATCTAGTATATAAGTTATATTCCTGTTTCATCAAGTAATAAGGCAAGTGTTAGGAGGCTGAAGTTCTTGGCAGAGACCTACATCCTACTGGCATTTGTATTTGGCTGCTGTACGTGACTCATTAGATGGAGGTGGGTAGGTGACATCATCAGTAAAGGGAAACACATGATAAAGTGAGAGTTCAAGGACTTAAACTTCAGCTAACAAAATATCTAGACAAAGAGTATTAGCTGTGTTTGCAGAAAGAGAGCACTTGCCTCTGTTCAGAAGCAGGATAACCCAAAGAGAATAAGCTATATCCTTTCTCTTCCTTCAGCCACCAGTTTCTTGTCATGCTGAAAAAAAAATAAGAGAACCAAAAAAAAAAAAAAAAAAAAAGAAAAAGAAACCAGCCGTCTTTCAAATGGATGTAGCCATTACCTCAGTTAGTGCAATACAGAAGCATTTTTAAATCAAATTTTCTGGTTTATATTCCAGGTTTGGATTTCCTTTCCTTAAAGACATAGTGAGATGTAGAGTTAGACAAAACAAAAGTTGTTTTAGTAGTTTAACAAGAGGAGCAGCATGCACAAGTCTACTCTACTCAAGGGCTGAGCTACTACTCCTTTGCATTATCATGGACAGCCAGAAATGACAGCTCTTCTTTAGCTACTTATTAGCCAGATCGAGTGTTTGAGACACTAGGTAGGAATGACAGCATCCCCACCCAGCTTCCTGATGATAAAGGGAGGAGTGGAAGCAGAGCCCTTGAATCTCTGAGTCCACAGAAAAGAGGATACACCAGTGACCTTTCCCAGACAACCTCTCTCTTGGGGAGTAAAACAAGGTGTCATGGTCATTGCCAGGAGCAGGCACTTTTTGCTCTCAGAGAGCATGGAAAAAATGACACTGGGTAAACACAAAGGCAGCTCTTCATTTGGGAGCATGGTCAGCAAATGGTCTTTGGAAAACGTGGTAGAACACAAACCAGGGTCTTTCCGAACACTTGCCCAAATGCAGTGGTTCATCACACGAAGCTGTTAGATAGGATCTCAAGAAGGTCACAGACTTGCTTTGTTAGTGTTGGTTCTATGCCACAGCTGAAAAACCGTGGTCTGAAGCATCCACAGACACAACAGCAATAACCTCTTACTAAAGCTCTTTGGAGCTGACCCACAAGGCTCAACCCAGATTTCTCTTACGGTAAGCTGGTGCATATGCCACCTGTGCGCCCAGGGGATATGTCAGATTGTGCTGTCATCATACAGGTTTCAGAGTCCCTCAGTTATGCTGTGTGGGCTGCCCCAGAGCTACATTACAAGTTGCAGTGGTGAGCAAAGATGACAAACAGCTTATAAAAGTGAAAATCAGTTTTGCTAATGTTATCCTGTCCAAAACGCTCAGCTCACTTCACCACATTAAAGAAGGGCATTATAGTAGGTACCACACAACAATGACTTGTTGCCATAGGCAATAGGGAATGACCATACTCGATGAGCTTGGTCCAGAAATACTTGGGGGGCACCCAAGCCCAAGTACTCAATTGCACATTGGCTTACTGTCTTGGGCTCCTCACTGTGAGAGGCAAGCAGCTTTGCCACCTTTTCACTCTAAAGCTTTCTTAGCTTCAGCATTAAAATGTCTCACATGAAAGCATGTTCACCTTTTCTTTCTCCACAGTGTAGCCACAGCTTATTGAAGTCAAAGGCTTCAAGTATGATACAGAAACAGATCACTACAGCTCCTGTCAGATGAGGCTTAGAAAAAAACAAATTCACAAAACCCCAAACCTCCAAAAAACCCCATACATGCTGCAGAGCAAGGGTTGAACTGCACTGTTCTCACAGTGGGGAGGAGAGGGAACTGCTTACATCACTGCAGTTTTTGCAGTTATTGCCAGGTTTTAAAGAAGAAAGATCTATTGGACTGTCTCTAAGACCTCTTGCTTTCACCATTATTTTTATGGCTGGCAACTGTATTTCTTAGCATATTAGCTACCCAGGTAGAACTTGTCCAAGAGAGAGCTAACCCTCCTCCTCTGGGGTCCTAATTAAGGGTGATAGCAGATCCTGCAAAATAATGTATAATGTTCTCCTATATTTTGTACTAAAATGATATACAAGCTTTGGTCAATGGCCTAAGACATCCTAGGTACTAGAAGGTCTTCATTTAATTTGCCCACTTTTGCATTTATATTTCACAGCATTGCAGATTTGGAGCAGCTTTATCTTATGCAAATGTGCAGTTAAGTCTTCTGTGTTACTAGCCACTGGATGAGCTTTTAGGTTTCCATTTATTGGTGAGAAGCTGCTCTTACCCAAAGCATCAGCATGTTGCCTCATAAGCCAATGAACTCATTCTCTGGTCTCACAGTGGAAAAGAAACACTTCACACTGCCATTTAGTATATTCTTTCTATATGTCAAAGCAAATATTTGTAATGAGAATTTGGAACTGATCAGCCTATCCTCCTCTGTGACTCTAGTTTCATCTGCAAGGTGCAAGATGGTTTTTTTGTGTTACTGAGGTATCGCACTGGCCTCCCATACCTGCTCGCATCTTAGGAGAACTGAAACCAAAAGCTGTTTCCTGACACCACAGCAACTGAGCCTGAAGAAAAGAAACTATCAGATGTTTCTGTCTAACAGCTGCATGTCAAAAATAGTAGACTGGCCAACAGCTTCACTGCACTACAAGCATAGGAAGCATACTGACTCTAAGAAACATGTTTCTCATTTATTGGAAATGTGCAAGTGAGTCCTTTTTCCATAATCACTAAAGAGTGGGAACTGAAACCTTTCAATACAAAGATCTGCATTTGACACTATAGCTGTCTTCTTGTTATTCATCCACTGTGGCAACAGATGCAGCCTGATCGTTGGGCTTTTCTTTCCTGTCTGAATGAGATTCTCCCATTGTGTTTCTTACTGTGACACAACAGGAGTAAAGGTGCATGCATGGACTCATCCTAAGGTCTGCTTAAATAAGCCTATGCTTAACCACATCCAGCTTCAAGAGGACCTGGTTATGTCTACTCCAGCCGTATCAGGTTTTTGGATCTTGCCCAGAAAGGGACAATATATGAACTGGGAATTAGGACAGAGCAGTCAGAGTCATCAGGAATTTCCCTGTCTGTGGTTTGAGGAAGGTGACTTCGCTACCATTAGCTGCACTTCCAACCCTCCACTTCTAAGATGACTATTTTACAGGTACAGTGACAAGCCTTTAAGATGAAGGCAAAAAGTCGTGTGTAAAGCCATGTAATTACAAGGCTCTGAGCTCCTTGAAGGGATTCTGGTGGCACAAGACCCCCAAGGCAGTGTCCTAGTATAATGCTGTTCATACAGTTATTATCTGCTGCTGTTTCACAATACAGAAAAGTTCAGATGTTTGCAGCACGGTGCTGACTGCCTCAAGCTTTTGGCTGCTCGAGGGAAATTTTCAGGGATATTGTCTGACTGCATTTAGACACATACACATGCACACAAAGAATATCGAAGCAGCTCATTCAGTAAAATGACATTTTTCCCCTTGGGGAAGGGTGTCTGATTTTGCCTTACCCCCACACTACACCCACTCCAGTAAAGAAAAGAATTTTTCTTCAAGAAATCACTCCTATGTCACAGATTTTAGACAGTTGTGTGGCACAGTGAATGCCTTTTTTCCTTCCCCAGATGGTGGGAAATTGTTCTTTAACAGCTTCCCACTTGGTCAGTACATGGGTGGTTCATTGCCAATGAAAACCCAGGTGCTGCTGAATTCTTGTTAGTGATTCAAGCAGCAGTCTTCCCTCTGAGTCAAGAGAAAACCAATACCCCCAGAATGGTTTTTATAGGGTGTTTGTTGCAAATTACTTAGACAAGACATAAAATAGAGGACCTGACCGCATCTAGTCATTAAAGATCCTGTAGTGCTGTTTGCAGAGGTAAGAGCATGAGTCCACAGCAACTTTCCATTGCCTTCTGCCTCTATTTCTATCCTCCTTCGCTCCTTAACATTGATTTAATTTTGTGCTGTTTCAAACAGTTTGAGATATCTGCTTAGCAGTGAATAAAACATTTTAAGGATATCGTTCATCAAGCAAGGCATGGTAGATCTCAGACACGTCTTCACACATACGTGTATGTATTCACACCCAACGTACAAAGAGATAAAGCAGATCCTTTTGTGAATTGCATGGGCACTGGGGAGGGAAGTTGAATGCAGGAAGTCTCAGGCCTAAGCAACCTCTACAGCACCAGGCACTGGAGTATCTTATTTTTCTGTCCCCCAGTGTGCCAGCCAGTGCCCTGCCTGTTCAGCCAAGCACATACTGAATGTCTTGATGAGCTTTAAGCCAACAATCTGATCCTGAAATATGCTAGGTTTCATTCCTGTCCATGTCTCTCCAGGGGAGGTTGGACTGTGCTAGAAAAAGAGAACACACCCAGCTGTCAGCTTGACACGTGTGACGGTCTACCTGCCACTACTAAGTGCCTCCTGCCTTTCAGAGGAGACACCTAGCTTTTCTGAGCTGGGATTTCCTATGGCCATACCCTCTAGCCAGATCCAAAACAGCTGCTCTGGCCCAAGTTGCCTAATGACATCATCCAGGCAGAGGAGATACCACCCATGGATGTAGGCTTGGGGCTTTCAGGTTACAGCCCCACGGGGTTGTGCTGAGGCACCAGCTACAGACCAAATGCCTCTGCTGTGCTATGAAGGTAAATACTGAGGTAGAAGTACCACTGCCTGCCCTCTGTATAACAGCAAGACTTGTTTCCTCTGTCACACTGTGCAAGTTTCCCCTGCTTTAGAGATATGGCTTCCTGAAAGATGCCTTCATCTCCCACCCTTGACATAGCTTCCTGCAAGGAAGGAGGGAAGGAATTTACTGTAGACTGTGGATAGCTCCCCTGTTGATTAAGCCAGGAGACACATGTGTATGATGGCAAACTCATATTTGGCAACCGAGTAGTGTGTTGCTATGCTCAGTAAATGAAGAGAAGCTGAAGTAGGACTTCTGGGATCAGCTGAGAGGGACACAAAATTACAACAGAGGCTGACCTAAGGTACATCTCATCCCATTTTCCCACCCATAGTGCCTCTTAACCCTATTCTAGCATGTCAACACGGTGGCATTTGCTCTTAGCCTTTGCACCATTCTCAGCCTAGATTTGGAAACTGAACTCAAATGTAAAAGGGGCTTTTTTTTTTGATTTCCTCTCCACAAAAAAAAAAGTAAAAAAAAAAAAAGAAAAAAGATGACTTTACACAGATATTCTCTGCATCTGGCTACCTCACCACAAGTTACAGGAAATTGGTTGGCTGCCACTTAACACAGCTGTTAACACTTTGGACTAGCAGTAGCCATTGTGCTGATACTGGTTTAAATGAAAAGGATGAGGTATGCAATGGTTAGAATAACAACTGTCTCATGTTCCACAAAAAACATAGACAGCATTGGGATACAAGCCCCACGTGCCTTACCCCACTGCTGCAAACATTGCTAGGGATGTATCATTTGGCTTCACAGCCCTTCTGAGAATCAAAGAGATTCCAGCACATCAATAAAATGTGTCATAACAACCTGATGATACAGGATCACTATATAAACATGACTAATAACTGTAGTGGTGTCCAGGGACCAAACAAAATCAAGAGTGCACTCTATACAAGGCGGCAGAGTCACTCCTGGAGAGTTTTGAATGTAAATAGAAAAGATGGATGAAGGCTAGGCGGGAAAGGGAGTTACAGTCCTGATTGACTAGCCAAGGAAAAAATAGCAGGGAGTAATATAAAACCCACTTCTGATATGGATTGAGATTGCTGCAGAGATCTTAGAAGCAAGTAATGACAGAAAGTGTTCTTATGGGAAAGTTCAGTTTCTCAGAGGTAAACTAATCACCACAGGATCCATATATTCTTGAATATGATTGTTGACAGATTTCTTTGTAAGTGATTGGTGACTTGATTTTGTCAATACTGATGACATTTTGGAAGACCTGATCGTACAAAATTACCTTCAGTCAAATGATTAGGAATTAATTCAGTTCTCTTAATAAGGTCCTTGATTTAAAAAAGGAAAAGTTTGACAAAGTTAGGGAACTAGTGATTGAAGCCATCTGGACTGAGCAGCTTGTACTCCAACAAAGGCTGAAATATGCTTAAGTCATAGATGCAAGCAAAAGGGACAGGGGGACAGTGCAGCAAAGGGCATTACTTCTAGTGCAAATAACCATCTCAAATAAAGACAATCAAGAATAATTAGAGAGCTTACATGGAAATAAAAATGGGACCCATCATCAAGGAAAGGTACATCTGAGAGGTCAGAAGTATATGCATAGAATGAAAAGTACCAAAAATCAAGCTGGTTTAAATCTTGCAGCGGAAATAAAAACAGTAACTTAACGGTCTTCAGTTATATAAATAAAAAGAGAACAAAGAAAGCAGAAGTGAGGGCACTATTCAATGAGGGCAACTTAGAGATCATAACTGTGGTAAGCAATCTGCCTCAAAACTCAGTGAATGTTTTCCATCATATTTCAGTGAAGATGCAAAATGCAGTGGCAAAAGCAGGATGACTAATGGGAGTGGAAGAAAGGTGAAATGGAAATGATCACACCTGGGGTGAAAGTGCAGCTCAAAGAGATCCCTGCCTTCAAACCAGGAAAACCGGACACTCTCCCTCTTCCCCTCTGAAAGGATTTGCATGTGAAATTGCAGGTCCACAGCACAGACCTTTAATGACTTTTTTGTGTTCAACTGAGGCCATGGGAATGGGGAACAGTAAACATAGTTGTCGTATTTGAGAAAAGCCAAAAAGCAGTCCAGGTAACCACAGGTCTGTTATTCTGGTCTCTGGTTCTGAATTGAAGCTTTATATGTTATTGATGAGTTAAGGGTAGGATTAAATGGAACATGAAATGAAGTCAATGAGAATTTACCAAAGTTACATCACTTCAGGCTCATATCTTTCTCCCATTACAATGACTGATTTTCCAGACCAAGGAAATGTGGTAGATCTTATGCATTTGGACTGCATAAAGGCACCTGATAGTGTGTCTCATGGGGAATTCAGTTAAAATAGGTAGAATGGAGAGGAGTGCAGAACTGTGAAGTCATGTAGGAATGTGGACATAAATGGACAGACTGCAGCCAGACTGAGAAGTACTGGGTTAGATTTGGCATGATAATGTGAATTCCTCTGGGACCTGTGGGGTCTGATCTGACTGAGGACCAAGGCAGTCAATGCAGGCTTTTGCCATCCATATTAACTGCCACAGTCTGTCCTGTCTGCCCATCTCTTGGCACTGGTGTATCATGCAGTGGTAGCATGCTTTGGGCCTGCGTCAGGCAGGTTCAGGTTCATGGAGAAGCAGTTGTGAGAGCCATGGGGAGAGGAGTTCTGGGTGCTGAGTGACTGTTGGAAGCAGAAATGACATAGGGCTGATGCTGATCTCTTCTCCCTAGCATTTCTGAAGTGGGGAAACAAGGGCAATTTGGTGGAATCTTACATTTCTTGAATCCATGGAGGGGAAAAGGTGTACCCATCTGCAAGAGGAATCAAACCTTTGCAGGGAAACTTAAGGCAAATACCATTTTGGTATTACCACCCATGGCCAAGGGAGACTGTACCAACACAAGCAGGATTTAATACCTAAAAATGCAATAATGTGTTCATTGCTAAATGTTTTGACTCTAGTAAATCATCTGTTTTCATCCTTTGCTTTTCAGTGTAGCTGTTTAGTGTCTTGTACTGCGTGTTAGCCCTGCAAACACCTCCTGCAAGTGCTCAGCTGATCAAGCTCAGAGCTAAGCTGTGATACTGAATTTGTTACCACAGCCAAAATGCTGATGCTTGGTTTCTTCACCACCAATCACCAGTCAGATATCTCATGCGATTCCCTAGACAGATAACTGCATGCTGGAAGCATGTTTCATGTTAGCCGGGGCTGGCTGAAGCTGGTAATTCATAAAAGGAGAAAACAAACAAGTAAATAATAAGGAGACAATATCCAGCTTCAGCGGAGAAGAGGGCTGAGAGGGAGGTAGGGTGAAAGGCACAGGAGAAAGGATTTATGGAAATGTTGCTGAAGGAAATCTCATGTTTGAATGTGGTGTGCTATGGTTACGTTGCAACCTTACTGAGGATTGTATGGAGCAGTGAGTAGAATCATAGAATGTTAGGGGTTGGAAGGGACCTCTAGAGATCATTGAATCCAAGCCCCCCTGCCAGATCAGGATCACCTAGGGCAGGCCACACAGGAAGAGATACAGGCAGGTTTGCTAGAGAAGGAGACTCCACAACCTCTCTGAGCAGCCTGTTCCAGTGCTCTGTCACCCTCACAGCAAAGAAGTTGCTCCTCATGTTGAGGTGGAACTTCCTATGCTCTAGCTTATATCAATTATTCCTTGTTCTATTACTGGGCGCCATGGAAAAGAGACTGGCCCTTCCACTTGACACCCACCCCTCAGCTATTTATAGACATTAATAAAATCACCTCTCAGCCTTCTTTTCTCAAGACTAAACAGCCCCAGTTCTCTCAGCCATTCTTCATAGGAGAGATGTTCAAGTCCCTCAATCATTCTTGCAGCAGCACACGGGCTACAGTGCCTACACCAGGACTGAGTACACACCGAAATATGAGTGCAGCCCGAGTTCTTGACAACCTGTAGTGCAGCCATTCTTTGAAAAGGCTTAGCTGCCCAGAGATTATTCAGAGTGGGCCTAGTTTTGTTTCTTCCAAATAGCAAAGTCTGCAAGCTGTGGCTCCACTGTGGCCACAAATACACATCTGCATGTCTGGGGAGGAGAGAAAGGGGAATGGCCATGGGGTTCCTTTGGGAGAAATATGTCAGAAATGAGCAAAACAACTGACAGAAAAGGGATGTGACTGCTCTCTGAGAATACCTGAATAGGTAAATACCACAGAGGAAAATAATGTAATTTTAGCAAAGAATAATATTGATATAAGGAGAAATAGAAGTATATTTGCCATGGTAGATTTAACTTGGAAACCACAGAAGATTTCCAGCCCTTAGAGGCCTGAGGTTGTTGAGCAGCCTTCCAGAAGGAGTGGGCTTCATGTGGAGTATGATCAGGTGTTGAAATGTTTTATGTGAAAGGTCTGGAAAGGGGACTCTCTGATTCAGGAGCACTGCTCCAGTACCAAGTCTCTGCTGTTTTCCAGAGTGGCCCCTGAATCTCTGAACAACCCTCTGGGTTTAATTGCAGACTTTCAAACAACAGGGTAAAGTTGATCAAAGGATTATTCAAATATTAAGGGAGGGAGATTCTCAGATTTAGGGGAGATTCTCAGATACTGATGCACCACACCACCTTCACACTATTTTGAATCCCTAGACCAGGGATCCAGGCATGTGATGTGCCAGGAACACTTGCTAATCTTACACAGTATATGGTATTCCTGGGTTCTTCTCTGCTCTCAGAGAGACTGAGAGCAATTTCTATTGCTATTACCATGAGTACTGTGCTGTCTCTGAGGCAGTGTGCAGAGGCAGTGGTGGACAACCCCATGGTATTTAAATAATAGCTGCCTTGTATCTTCAGTCACCAAGAATTACCTTGAAATAGTTAGGGAACCCTAACTGCATATAGAAATTCTGCCTCCCTAATCCAGTCTTAACTCAATAGACAGGGAAATCAGCATGAAAGCCTAGTAATCGTGTCTAGGATCAAGAGAAACAGACAGGTATTGTTTTATATTCACATTCTAGCAGCATTAGTAAGCAAGCACAAGGGAAAAACAGTTCTCTGTTGCAATGCATAGGGATTTTGGCAGGAGGAATAAATACTGAAAGTTCTGCTTGTAATTAACTAAGCTGTATCTGCAGCTTGTAGTATTGTCCAGAAGAATTCCCATTGGTCTGACTGAAGGTGCTTCAAAGTCCATTGTAAAGAACACACCATTGAAAAGTTTTGCTAGTAAGGCCTTTAATTATGGTGTTGTTATACATTTAATTTATAGATGAAAGAACAGCTATTTTAAGTTTGGCAGTTAAAATCGTATACATTGCAAGTTGTTAAATAGGCTTCTTGCTTTTTTTTAATTCCCAAATATGTCAAGAAAATAATTTAATATAATATATGTGGAGCTTTCTTTCTTTCTTTCTTTCTTTCTTTCTTAGTTAGATGTAATTGGATGGGTACTGCAGTGGAGGAGAAATAGTGTTGTGCAGTTAAAATTAAATATTTCAGGGCAAGATTTTAGACTTAAGTTCTGAGACATCTGAAAGAGGCACAACCAACTTAAAAACAATGAGCATGCTTAGCTCTTTGGATCAGCTTCAGTTAGCAGTATCCTCTGTGGTCACTGTAACTAAGAGAGAATTGCAGATTTATTTATTTTTTTCCACCGGGAATGTGCCCTAATATACCTAAACCTTGGTGATACAAATACCTCCTACAAAAAAGATCCATATGACACACAGAAGTGAAAAACATTTTCTTGGGCAATAAACATGATAAATTTGTTAATTTCCTCCCTGGCAGTCCTATCAAAAAAATCAGTCTTCCTGGGGACCTAGATCACAAAGCATTTAGAGCATCCCACTATTCTTTTTCTCAGGGTGTATAAGAACACAGCTGTATGTTCAGAAATCTATATTATTTTTTCTCTTTGACTGCATGTGTTGGCACCTCGAAGTCCCAGCAGATCCTGTCATATGCCAGACATTGGTCAGGTGAATGAGGATGCAGCACCAGTGCAAGTCAGCTCATCCCAACAGGGATCCCTGAGCAGATTTCAAAGCATTTCACTGGGAAATGGATTTAACACTACCATGCACTTATGAACCTGCAATTAAGCAATGCCATGAAATGCTTTCTGATGATGAGATTTATCATCTGTATGGAAAATAAGCTTGCCAGCAGCAACCCCAAGAGCATCCTGCATGATGTCTCAAGCATGGAGAACCCTGAATGGCCAAATGGGCCATACTAGAGGCCAGTCTTGGTCATTCATTTATTCAGGCACTCACACAAGATTAGAAGTTATTCTTATCAGGCAAGAAGGAAGAAAATTCAAAATTAGTTACCTGCTTTGTCAACCAAAGCCAGAGCAGATTAAAGATTGCTACTTCCAGAGAATATATGTGAACAAACTGCACCAAACTGCACCAGCAACATGGACAGTGGCATTGAGTGCACCCTCAGAAAGTTTGCTGATGATATCAAGCTGTGTGGGGCGGCTGACACGCTGGAGGGTAGGGATGCCATCCAGAGGGACCTTGACAGGCTGGAGAGGTGGGCTCATGCTAACCTCATGAAGTTCAACAAGGCCAAATGCAAGGTTCTCCACCTAGGTCAGAGCAATCCCAAGCACCAATACAGGCTGGGCAGTGACTGGCTTGAGAGCAGCCGTGAGGAAGAGGACTTGGGAGTACTGGTGGATGAGAAGCTCAACATGAGTCATCAGTGTGCTCTTGCAGCCCAGAAAGCCAATCGTATCCTGGGTTGCATCAAGAGAAGCGTGGCTAGCAGGTCGAGGGAGGTGATTCTCCCCCTCCACTCCACTCTTGTGAGACCTCACCTGGAGTACTGTGTCCATTTCTGGAGCCCCTATTACAAGAAGGATATGGATGTGCTGGAACGTGTCCATAGAAGGGCCACGAAGATGATCAGAGGGCTGGAGCACCTCTCCTATGAGGACAGACTGAGAGAGTTGGGGTTGTTCAGTCTAGAAAAGAGAAGTCTCCAGGAAGATCTTATTGTGGCCTTCCAGTATCTGAAGGGGGCCTACAATAAAGCTGGTGAGGGACTTTTTAGGCTGTCAGGCAGTTGTAAATGTGTTCTTTAGAAAAGTGAATTGCAAATTAGAGGGCAATTTAAAATACATCCTACTTTTAAAACTGCTGGGTTGGTTTTTTTAATATAATTTCCTTGCTACTTCAGCCAATTATCAGAGTTATTTGGCATACTTTGTCTCATTTTGTCTGTTCTTCATGTTGTTGATCCTATACAAAAATATTAATAAAATAAACATGTGTCACATTTTACATAAAAACCACAGATTTTTCCTTCTATTGAATGTCTTAGATTTCTAAAGCATTTTCAAACATTCTATTGAATGTCTTAGATTTTTAAAAAATGCATCAGTGTCTTAGGCAGCTCTTGCATGAAACTGTAAGTCTCTTACTATAGATGCAATAACAATAGCTTGAAAGGAGAATGGTAGTAATTGTGATTAAAAGTTCAGATCACTCATTTAACAAATGCTGTTTGTAATAATTGAAGAGCTGCCAATAATTCAAAGACAGAAACATAGAAGAAGAAAGGTAACTATAACAATAATATTTTAAATTACTGAATTCAGTGATGGGTTTTTTTGGATTCTTGCAGTGTAGAAAATGGGAAAATGCAGGAGTAAAACATAGTGCACATACTCATTTTTAAAACATTTAATCTAATTGCTTGTTTTTTATTGACCCTTTTTTCTCCTTGTCAGCTACCTCTCAGTCATCTTCATATATGCTTCCTGGAAACAGCTGTGGATAGGAAGATTTTTTGGAAGAAAACTTTTGAATTAAACTTTTAACTGAATTTATGCATAAAAAACCCCAAATAGTTGCTGCATATATTTATTTGTACTTAAGTCACATGCTCTAAATAGAACAAGTTGCAATCAATAGGACTAATCTCAACACGTACAGTTGCACATAATCATAATACTGAGATGTATGGGTATGGGCCTTGCAGTGAATGAAATGAAGCAATATTTTTATGAATTACTTGTGTTCATTTGAATGGAAAAAAATGACCTTAGTGACTCTTTCCTGTTAAAATCTGGTAAAAAAGCCTCAAATTCTTAAAAAGACCTGTTCAAGTGGAATCCACAGATTAATATCTATTAACATGGATTAGACTAGAAGTAACTTGAATTAATTTAATTTGAAATCATGAACTGTTACTTGATACCATGCTAAGTTACAGAGAATTTGGGAAGTTGTTATGTTTATATGATACTTAAGGAAGCTGCTTTCTTGTTTCTCCCACAAAACGAATTTTAACCAGTGTTATTTGTTGTTTATGATAAGTCCCAGGATATGCAACTTGGGTATAGGATTTTGGTCCTATATGATTACTTCTCTGCAAAACTGAGCAAAATAAGGACAATCAGGTAGTGAGATAGAATGCTCTGCAAAATAGATATTTCAAAAACAGAAATGGGAGTAAAAACCAAACAGCTACTTCATTTGTCTAATTACTTTTTACAAATTTCCTTCTTATTGCTAAGCTCACTTTAGTTACGTTTTGCCTTAGAATTATAATATGGCAATTTCTGCAGAATAAAAAAGAGATCTAACATTATTTTTTAATAAAATAAATATTTAAAAAGTTAAATTAATTGAAAAATAATTATATTAAAATGTTACTAACATTCCATAAAATACTAGTTATCTTTA
>WTSP01014710.1:0-19582 GCA_025331215.1 Actenoides lindsayi | reverse complement strand
TTGTCCGCCCGCCCCCCCCCCCCCCCCCCCCCCGAATTTAAAGATGAACAAAATATTCACATATTGTTTTAATTTTCACTCTTAGTTTAATGTTACCTTCCTATTTTCCACAAATGTAAACAGAGATCTGAAAATCCTGAAAACAAGAGAAGAAACAGAACACTGAAACCAGAGGGGATAAATTAGGCAGGGGACAAATTGATGTTCAGTCTTTGAATTCCAGCAAAAAAAAACTAAGGATGCCTTTTGGAGTGACTGAACACCGTTAAATACTTGAGGGGCTACAGCAATTGCTAAGTGATGTTTCCCAACTCAAACATAATGGATTGCTGCTTCTCCCAGTATGAGAAAAAAGTCCCCATGGGAAGGAAAACTTGAGTCCTCTGGGCAGGATATGTTGAAAATCCTTGTTCTGTTGAAACAGTGTGTTTGGTAATCTTAAAATCCCAAGGAAGAGTTTAATATAAATGCTGGAGCCGTGGGGAATGAGCTCGGCTGCCTGCATACTCCAGCACCAAATGCGTAAGAAAGACTTCCCATTGATTCAAAGGGGCTTTGCTTTGGGTAGGGATGTGCAGCAGAGACACTGATCTAGGCAATCGTTCTGCAACAGAGAAGAACCTCCTTGCACAATACTGGAGCCTGGGAGAATGATGACCACTGGAATTCTAACTGCCCTTGTTTTCAAGTTTCTTCTTTGCAGGGGGAAAACCAGTGGTGACTATTTGCTTCTCAGGCAGTGGTGAGTAGAGCTCTTCATCTCTGCCACAGCTGCCTCTGTGCCAGTATCACCAGAGCAGGGCAGCTGAGCCCAGGGAATGGATTGGCTTAGCAAAGAGAGGACAGGCTTGTTGAATAACTTCCTGGCTTCTTCCCTTCACGCTAGAGACAGGGCCCAAATCCAGAGCTCCCCTTGCCTCATCATGCAATCTCCTTTCTGCTGTCCAGACTTCACGAGAAAGTCTCTATATTAGAAAGACACTAAGTGCTTTTGGGGTGGAAGGAGCAGGGAGACAGCAGTTGGAGGGTGGCAGGGAGAAAGTGTAGAGAAATAGTAAAAATAAAAAAGAAAACGGGGATCAATTCTACGCAGTTTCCCAGGAAGAGCCCATGCTCTATCTGCTAGTCTGAATCAGGATGAATCAGTCTATGACTCTCCACCTCCCACAACCCAAAGGTGCACCACCTGCCTGGGAAGTCAGCCCTGTGTAACACCCTTGCATCTGAGTGTCTCCCCTAGCTCTGGGAGGTCCTTTCTCCAGTAAAGATCAAAGCTGTCACATTCCTGCCACGAGGTGTGTGTTTCTACAGACAGGTATCCCAGCAGGATTGTTTTCCAACTAGGAACCTGCTGTGCTGGAGCATGTTCACTGAAAGCAAGGAGAGCTGCCTTGCACAGGTCAACATCTTTGTGTCCCTTGTGCTTTGCTGGGGTCCTGTTCCTTGCTATCAGTGGAGAGAAAAGGCCATATTACTGTGTGTTGGAGATGAAAGTGGCTATCACTAGAAGGGAACCTCTAGGCCAAATGTACATCAGAGATGCCCACCTCACTTCTGGCTGACCTGTCCCAGTACCTAGGGAAGGCATTTCAGACAATTCCATCACTACAGCACTTGTGAGGTTTTTGTATAGCTACACTGCAAATGTCCGTTTACTTACTGTCATCACAGAAGCTTTTGTATTTTACACTAAAGTCAAACTGTACTTATAGCAGTAACAGGTACCTTCAAAGACATAAACTGATGTGTGACATCCAAAGTGTTTTTGAGCTCAGCCTAGAGAAAACTAGAGAAACTAGAACTCTAGTATCCAGAAGAAACTAGAAGAAACTAGAGAAGGCTGCCTAAGATAGCCACATGTGTCTTTTCTTCCATCAAATATCAGTATGTAGGAGGGAAAAAGGGAAATCTCAGTCACAGACTGTGCTTTAGTTACATCTCTTACATCTTCACCTAAGTGCTCTATTAGGCATTAAAGACATTTTCATCTCTTTTTGCCAGCCTAGGATTTTATCATCATGTTTTCTTATTTTTAGAGCTATTTCACTCTTTATTTTCTGACAGATGAAAAAGTCCCACAAGAGGAAGCTGACTAATTATTCCTGGGAAACAGTGAAAGTAATTACAGAGACTGTAATATTTTTCCTCTCATTCTTCTGATTTGTAATCACCTCACAGTATTACTAGCAAAACCAGAAATGTATAAAAATTACTCATGCCCTTTCTATAATGAATGGGAATCGCCACGAATAACCAGTTAAGTAGTAACGAATAACAAAGAAGACCCAAGAGGTTTTTCTCATTTGGCACCTGGTCCCCAGCTAGAGTGAATCGGTGGAGCCGGCCTGATACAGCTGGAGCCCAAGTGTCCGCAGGCAGTGGCAGCATCTGCATGGCACTAGCCAGCATTCCCAGGGTGCTGGTGTCATGGTAGTGGAGTGGTGCAGGACTGTAGAAGGGAAGACTCATGTCTGGGCTTTCTAAACCTTCTGGGTGGCAGGAAAAGGCAGCTGGTGTCCTAAAATCTGCCACAGGGAGCAAAGCAATTTGTGTGGTTTCTGTTTCTCTTCAACAGGGAAGAAGAGACTTTTTCTTTCCCCTGGGGCCAGGGCTACTGCATCACCTCTGGCAGCACTGAGCAGCAATGGTGAGGAAGCAGCAGTTGTAAAATTCTGTCTGTCCTGGCCAGCCTGGGTGAGGAGGAGAAGAAACCACCTTTTGAGGAACCGGGCAGACTGTGAAGTGATCGCATGAGTCACCTCACCTCCCCTGAACTTCACTTACTGGCATGAGTGATCAGCTTCCTGTGGCTGAAGGATAATTTTACACCAAGCTGAAGCTCAAAACTTTTAAGGCCAACTTGTGTGGACTCGAACATTTGAAGACCCCAGTGCCTCCTCTGTTATCTCAAGCAGTCAGCAGCTGTTCCCACTTGCACTTCTCATCAATGGAAAAAGACAACCCTCCTCTTACGAATCCAACTGCAAGCTGAGACCACACAGCCATGGGTGCCAGCGAGCGTGCCTTTCAGTGCAGACATATACTAACCCAACTGGCACCCCGGCCTGCCTAGCCTGTCTCCCTACAAGCTGCTGCCATGCAGGGAGCATCCTTGGTGTTGCTGTTAATGTCTGTGTGCATTTGGGCAGCAGACAGATTTTCCTTGCCTGTCTACCCCCACCTTCTCTGCAAGGACTGATGCCACCCCAGAACAGTGACAACCTCTGTGGGCTTGGCCTGGGTGGGGTAGAAGAGGGAGGTAGGGCAGGAAGTGGCTCAGCAGAGATGAGCTGTTGAAGCTGCAAGTCTCTGTAGGGCAAGCTGAGTTTCAGAGCTGAGGCATTGCTGCTGCTGTATTGGTACTGTCAGTGAGCAAAGAGGCAAAATGAAGCACTGGGGGCCAGCAGCAAGCTCCCTACAGCACCTTACTAAAAAGCGTGGTGAGCACCACACTGAAAACCGTCCCCGGCTGCAGTTCTTAGTCATTCACTTTCTCCATTTTCCCCTCTCTCTCTTAGAAACACAGATGCACTGAAGTTGCCCACACATTATGGGAAAAATGTTAGGTTATTTTAAGCCAATTAAGGAGGGGTGGGGGGAACAGGTACAAGGTGGAGGAGGAGAAGATAAATATGTCACTCTGACCCTGTTTTTTTCCTTTTTTTAATATTTTTACTGAAATACTGCAATTTAGCACTGAGTGCTCAATATAGCAACATTACTCTTGCCTCTTCATTATTTTGCAATCATTGCCTATGTTAGTAGAGGTCACAACATCCAAGCAGTCCCATGAGGTAAAAAGAAAAAAGATGTTAAGAAAAAGTGAGGATGCAGAATTTTACCATGGTCAAACCTCAACACTGATATTCAGAAATAGTGCAAACCTTTCTTTTTTTAATATGTAGGAACAAAGCCAAGCTTTCCTGTGAGGACTTGGTTGTGTGTTGTGAGCTGGACCAGTGGTTGGGAACAGTTTGGAGGAGAGTTGCTGAAGTGGGAAATGGAAGATGGGCATGGAGAAGCATTCAGCCTGGCTCTAGAGGAGACCAAACAGGATAAGAGAGGCACAAATTTTCCTCCTGCTGGACACCTGACTATGGAGAAGGTGATCTTTTTCCTGTGCTCTGGCACCAAGTCTGGGGCTGTGTACCACAGGAGACAAATGGACAATTTCACCAGCAGGATTTGTGAATTTTCATTCTTAGGGAAGGACAGACTAAAACCAGAAAAATTGATGGTGATGGTTTCTTCCCAACTAATGATAAGACATTTGGGAAATAAGCATTGCCTTCACAATCTCCACCTGCAGCAACAGAAGAATACTCCTCTGCCAAACTGGCTACAAGCACAATGCAATGGCTTTGACAGTAGCTGAAGAGCATGGGCAGAAGCATAGGTAGAATGGCACTGAATGACATACGAAGCAAGTCATGCTTTTGAATGCATAATGCCTGACTTTTCATAGGATGAAGGAACTATATTGAAGGATGTAAAGTTTAAATCATCTCACTGGAGTAAACCTGGTAGACAGAATTGCCTGAAGGCAATACAAAGACCATGAGAAAAACATCATTCATTCTCTTAACAAAATGAATGTCAGAGTCATACTGGGTTAGGCTTTTCAACTACATTCTCCTCTTAGGTCATTTGGAAATCCAGCTGAAGAGCTTGGTGGTAAAACTGAGTAATGAGTGCAGATAGTACTTGAATGGGGAAGTAAAGAGAGCAGCACTTTATTTCTATACCAGGATTTTGGTTGAGATTACCAACCAAATTGTCAGTTAGCAATCCTGGAAAATTTACAGCCAGCTAAACCAACCTGTTTCTCAGCTCTCCATTTCTTGCTGCATCTCTTATGACCTGCTCTTTCCAGAAAGCCAAAGATGGCTTGCATTTATTTATCTTACTTCTGCTTTAGCAAGAATGTTCTGAACTGCAACAAAAGCAGCAACTCTATGGAAAGAAACCCATTTCTTTGAAATAGAGAAAATATCATTAAAGAATTATTTTGATCATATAGATAAGCCTAAAGAGCTTGCAATTAGATTAGATTTGTCCATCAAAATACTAACAATTAGGTTTTGTGACATTTGCAGTGGCTCATGTGTCCACACAAAGAAGATGTAGGACAGTGGTAAGACAAGTGTTCAAGAAGGACTATAACACAGCTAAAATACAGCTGTCAGTTTTGTCCAGGGTCACATTTGCCATAAGCCAGTCTTTTACTAAGCAGTGTTGATTCTAGGTTGTTGGGTTTTTTTAAAAGATTTAGTTAGGTATGGCTTGAAGCTTGCGTCAATCAGTCAGATGGTATCAGACTGCTTCAAAATGGCATAAAACCTGGCAGTTTGGGGAGCCATTATTAGCAAAGACAAGCAATAAAAATATTTGTTATCCTCTGTTCAGTTAAAAGAGCATAAGCTATGTGTGGGACCCACAATGCAGAAAGGCGTCCATTCACCACTCCTTTCCAAGCACCAGTCGCTGGCTTTTCAACAGGGTCCTGACCGGGCTGTCTCAGGGTGACAGAGGCTCACATGGATAAAACCACTGACAATATGCATGATCTCAGGCAGGACACTGGCCCTGTAGGAGCTTCACTTTTCTCCTGCTCTTTATTGTATCTATCCAGGCTGTGAACTTGCTGGGCAGCTACTGTGCACACACATAGCATAACCACGTCTGATCTCCACTGCCTGCGTACACATCAGCTTTTTGGTTCATGGCAGCAGTGTGTTTTTAAGCAAATTTCTCAGTCACACTCACTTATCGCACATTGTTTAGTTACACAGGACTGTTTTAGCATATGCAAACTGGACTCCTTTTAGAGGAAACTAACCTGGAAGCTGTGCCTCAGGTGTGCAGCAAATGTGCCCTAAATCCTGATGGGTCATAAGAGGCTGAACCCTGGACAAGTCCTGCAGACAGCTTTGAACCACATGTGCAATGGAGGTGCTTGGTCCTGAGAATCAAGCCCAATCTAGTTCAAAGTAAACCCCCCAAACTGCACATTGTGGATATGTGACTCAGCACCAAATGCTCTATCTACTGATACACTCCTACTGCACCAATTTACTTGCTAGAATAAACATTGCAACAGATGTCTCCAAATCCTACTATGTCTTGCCAACACAGCAAAAGCAGATCCAGTGTTAAAAGGAGAAAGACGTTTTTTGAAGCGTATGAAATTTAAGTCCTTCAGTGAGTGGTCGTGCATTTTTCACTCCAAGCCCCAGCTTTTGAATGATGAAATGGACAGTAGCAATAAGCAGCTGTGCCTCTTATATTAAACTGAAAAGCGATTACTGTGAGTACAAGTGCTTTATAACAAAGAAGAGGGCAATCAACTGATTTTCATTTATATGTACCTATTAGTCCACATGGTTAAATTCTTCTATGTGAAAATAGACACAATTCACTCTGGTCATAACTAGATCCAGCATCCAGTGATTGTGCTGGGGTAAGAAGAAATTTTGTACTGTGTTTTACTTTAAAGATTCCCATCTTGGACACTGGGTGACCTCTGCATTAGCACTCACTTTCGTTACTTCCCAGCCCCACTTGCAAACAGACATCCACAATCTCCCATTCTGGCTTCCAGAAAGCAGCACTAGCCTTGAACATGCTATGGTCACGCAGGGAGAGGGTGCGGGGTCCCTCCAATTGACTCATTGCCACACGCAGCCCCCGTGCAGCTGCTTGCACCTGTGCAAAAAGGGCGTCCAATTTCAGCAGCAGGGTCTGACACTCAGCATTCATCCACTGCTGCAGCTGTATGTGACTCAGCAAGGCCACGGCCCCACTTGGTAAGATAAATTCTCCCCTTTCCTTAGAAAAATAAAGAGCAGCAAGTGCAACTTTGGGTGCTTATGCTTGTGTTGATTTGACTCCAAACTTGTTTTGATCACTTTGGCAAAGCAATTACGTTGCAAGGTCTGAGAGGGGTTTTCCTCTGTTATTTTTACCATAATTCATGATCCCAGATGAGTCAGTTACTGGATAAAACACCACCTTTTAATATTTGGAGACTTTTTTTCTTGCTGAAATGAGGAATGGAGACTGAAATTTTTTTCTCTGTTTCAAATGAGGAAAGGTCCAACAAAGATGTTAGGAGCAGAGGCTTTCTGGGGACATAGAATTGAAAAGAAACCTGTGGGCCGTTGCAACTAGTCCTGCCGGGCTGTGTTAACCTCATGCAGGGCTGTCTTAACCACATGCCGGGCTGTCTTAACCACATGCAGGGCACCCAGAGCATCCTTTTTGCATCTTCTTCCCTGACAGCAGCCATGAAACAGCCCACAGTTGTGTGGAGTGGTGAGCCCTGGGGATTTGGAGGGTTTGACAAGTGAGAGCACCACAGTGACATTGAGAAGGAGTCACAACCCATGCTGTAGAGACAAGCTTTTGGAGACTCAGCTGGTCCTGCTTATCTGACTGTAGGACATTCCTGATGAATCAGAGAATTGTTCTGGTTGAAAGAGACCTTCAAAATAAAGTCCAACACAGCACTGCCACATCACGACTAGACCATCTCTCTAAGTGCCACATCTACATGTCTTTTGAATACCTCCAGGGATGGTGACTATAACACTTCCCTAGGCAGCCTGTTCCAGTGCTTGACAATGCTTTTGTGAAGAAATTTTTCCTAATATCCAATCTAAACTTCTCCTGGTGCAACTTTAGGCCCTTTTCTCTCGTGCTTGCTACATGGGAGAACAGACCAACACCCACCTCACTACAGCATCCTTTCAGGTAGTTGTAGAAAGCAATAAGGTCTTCCCTCAGCCTCCTTTTCTCTAGGCTAAACAATCCCAGTTTTCTCAGTTGCTCCTTGTAAGACTTGTTCTCTAGAACCTTCACAAGCTTCGTTGCCCTTCTTTGGACATGCTCCAGCACTTCAATGTCCTTGTAGTGAGCCCAAAATTGAAGATAGTATTTGAGGTGTGGCCTCACCAGTGCTGAGTACAGGGGGATGATCACTTCCCTAGTCCTGCTGGCCACACTATTTCTGATACAGGCCAGGAGGCTGTTGGCCTTCTTGACCACCTGGGCACCCTGTTGACTCACAGTCAGCCAACTGTTGACCAGAACCTTCATGTCCTCTTCTGCTGGGCAGCTTTCCAGCCACTCTTCCCCAAGCCTGTAGTGGTGCCTGGGGTTGTTGTGACCCAAGTCTAGGACCTAGCACTTGAGTGAAGTGAGGTCCCAGCTTTCTCTGAGGGAAAGTGACCTGATATTTGCTCCTAAAAGATTTCTTTGGACTGTCCTCATGCTTAAAATGGACTCTCTCTCTTCAACTCAGGAGAGCTAGGGTAGATCACTCAAAGGAAGGACTTGTCCAGGATATACATTGGTTTGTATCCAATGATGTATTGTTCTTTTCTGAACTCATCAGTGTATAAGATTTTCATATCAGATGGTAGGGAGAACAGGTTTATTTTCACAATAAGAACACCAACCATCTCTCCTGTTACTTCAAGATTGCTGCAGACTAAAGTGAGCCCTGAACACAGAGGTGATTTCTCACCATATGGATACTGCACAGGTCCTTTATGTGGTAAACTCGCTGCTCCCTAAAACATGTAGAGAGGACTTCCTCTGGAGGTACATGCTTTGTATATTCTTGGCTCTGGCACTTTTTCAGTAGGTACAAGTGCCAAAAAGATGTTGACCAATCGCATCCAGCTACTTGGAATTTATGGTAACAGAGGAGAAACATATAACTGAATCATAAAATGCATTTTTGCAGATACAGTCCTCAGGATTCACCTGCATGCACACGGATCCAAATGCCCCTCTGGAAAAGAAAACACTCCATCTTGTGAAAGGGGTCCTAAGCTTCTGAACCCACTAAGGGATGATCCCTGTCAGTTTGAATTGTGTTTGTAATTTTACAGCCTCTGTGTTGTTCAGCCCCAGGAATAGTCATGCATTTATTGGGGACCAAATAGACCATGTGCATGTATGATAAAGGAGGGGAAAGGTGCTGCAGCACCCTATCCATTCCTCTCATTTGTATTGGCCAGCACAACACAGACTTCCATGTTATATGATGCAAGTTGAGATATATAAGTTTCTCCACCCACCTCATTCACATCCATGCTGCCCATGCCCCTGATGAAGGTTTGTTTTTAATTTGGATCTCCCACCATGATGACCTTTTCTTCAAAGAGTCTGAAGACATTTTTTTTCTATCCCGTTTCCAGTTCTCATTAATAGTTCTTAACTTACAAAGCATCTTTCATCCTTCTAAAACACTTTTGGCAGCAGGTCACAGAAAATGAGTAAAAGGACTAAGAGAGAGGGGCAACATGCATTATTGACTTGTTACATGGTTGGTTAGAACAGGTAAAGACAATTAGCTTTAACTGTTCAGTACACTCTTCATCAAACACATAAGTACCTCTCAGGTTATCTTGAAGTTGTAGATGCTCAGACTTTGATGCAAAGTTTCCAATCTGGTAGATAGGATTATTTGACAACTATTATTTCTCAGCTTTTTCCTGCAGGATATTTAGAGATCCTGTCTTCTACCTTGATACAGAGGAGAACAAATCATATAATGAAAGAAAAGCTGGCATTTCTGGTATCAGAGGAACAGAGAAAGTAATGTTTTCTTTTAACTTCAGAAACTGATCCTCTTTGGTTAAGAAAAGGTTATTAGAGGCTGAAATCTTTAACAAGAGTTCCATAAACCCCTTACAAACCATGATGATCTGTAAGAAGATACAATGAGTTTAAATAGGTAGAAACTGTGTCCTTTTATTGCTAGAGCTAGCCTTATATTCCAACTTGCAATATCATCATGTTCTAATATAAACCACATGAGATCTGCATCTGGAAGGTTTAGGTCAGTGCTTTGAAGACTATGAAAAGCTTCCCATTACTATTTAAAATATTTATACTGACTGTCACTGAGCACAATAGACCTTGTGTTACCAAGAAACATCAGTTTGCATAGAGTTGCATAGCCAGAAAATGCAGCACAAAACCAGGATGAGGAGAGGCTGGAGTGGTCTGTCCTGAAGCTAGGAGCAGAGCTATGTGCTGCTGATCTGTGTTTGGCCAAGGATGCCCTAAAAGCGAAGGTGCGCAGTGAGATGAAGGGAGCCTGTGGGATGAATTGATGACCCTAAACCTGAAGCATGAGTGGAGTCCATTCACAGCCTATTCACATTGGAGGAACTAGAAAAAAAAGGCACACATTGCTCACACAGCAGTTCAGTTCTGCAACTGTGCAGCCCAGTGCAGCAGGGTTCGCTCTCTTCCATCAGCATCATGGGCCAGAAACATATCTGATACAGCTTTTGCCGAGAAAAAGATAGCTCCACAGCGCATGTGGTGGTGAGGCAATGCTCTTAACAGATGTTTTCAAACATCGAAAGTGAATGTTCCTGAAGTTGTTTTCCAGCGTTCGAGCTGTTCTCTGTAGATACTTGTGTTGAATATTGGTCATATCATCTGATTACTGTGGTTAAAGATTCTGTATTTTGTGGTTATAATTGGGGTAGGCTCAGTAGCTATGTACTGTGGATTCTGTGGTTAAGTTACGCTATCTTTGTTGCTATCTTTGTTGGTAGTAATTTTTCGCTTTAGCACTTGTTCCTTTCCTGCCACCCACCTGCTCTTTTACCCACCCCAAATGGTACTGACATTCTACTGGAGATATAATTCTTATTTGACACAGGCCTTATTTCCTTTCTCCTTTCTGCTAATGCAGTAAGGGTGCCATTGCCAGGACCACGGTGCCCTTTCCAGAGCTGAAGTGCCCTCGATAGGGTTGGGTGCCATGAGGCATCTGAGAAGAGCTGGAGCTTTGCTTGTCCTTGAGAGCTAGCTGTTACCTATGAACCAGCTGCTGAAGAGGCACCTCCACAAAGCCTATCACACACCAGATATATTTCTAATGCATAGAGCTTGGTGAACTAACTGAAGTGATCAGTGGGTGAAATTTGGACCCAGGTTGTTCAGAGGTTAAACTGAATTGGCACAGTAATAGTCCTAGGTTTTTGTGAACAGGCTATATGTTAGGTGTGAGACTATGCTCATATGCCTTTTAAAAGTTTACCATCTGGGAAAAATACAGTTCTGAATGGAATTGTTTTCTTCTCATATATAGCAGTTTAAGGCTTATTATCCTAAAAACTCTAATATTTGTGCAGTGAATCTGCTGACGTTGGTTAAAAGCACCCTGTGATGCCCCTTGGCTTCTGAAGGAACTTTCCTCCATCAAAGATTTTCCCAGAGAGCAGACTCAGATCATTGCTTAACCAGATATACTGAGCAACTCAGAGATTAATATTTATAGCTCACAACTCTCTTGAATTCCTTACCTCACTGGGATACTTGTCAGAACTAAGTCTTTCTAAATCCCCTCTCATTTAAAAACCTGCTGATTGTCTTGTCATTATTAAAATGCAGGTTCACTTATTGGTGCACAAATGAGATGCTAACATGTTGGAAACAAGGTTGGTTTTAAGTGAAGCATAACAAAAGTAAAACTTTGATTCCAGTGCAGGGCTTGAGTAATGGATCAAATACATTGCTAGCACCTAGATGGGTGTTGGCATAGCAAGCACTCGTAAAATGTGGCTACACTGCAGAAGAGGCAGAAGACTTAGTGCAACAGGTCAGGTGCAAGAGTTTGGAAAACACTTGACTCTTGATATGCATGTTAACACTCCCTACCACTTTGTTACCAGGCTGTAACACTCACAGAAATGTCAGAAAACCCTTGGCAAACAAAAAAGCTGTTGCATCTTTACCATGTTGCTTAACTGTACTCTTTATTTGAGCCCTTTCACCTCATTCTATTTTGGAGGTTTGATATGCTGAGAAGGCAACATTAATTAAACTGAAAGGATACTTTATAAAGTGATTGGAAAATGTTGAGGAAAAATTGTAAGTAGACAGACTTCTTCAGAGCCTGTCTTAGAACCAGGAAGAATGTATTCATGATTTTACCAATGAATTTAAATAATTAAGAGAACTGCCATGCAGGATTTGTACCCACTGAACTGCAGCCAGTTTTTGAGATAAAAAAAAAAAATGTTTTCATTAAGAGGTGTAGCTTAGCTTACTACAGGCCAGGGTAAATCTCCTGGGGAAGTTTGGCTAGGTTTACAGAGAGCTCAGCACAACAAATCCTCAATTCTGGTGTAGACGCTGTCACACAAACATCACAACCATCAGAACAAGGGGTGGAAAAGTGACTTTTTTCTTTTGTGGCACCCCAGGGTTGGGAAAGGGGAAGGGTGAGAAGAAAGAGCTTTGTTTTCATCATTGTTTTCTTTGTGCCTGGTGAATGAATTGCAAGTTTTAGATAAAACACACCTGATAAGTATTTGATCTTCTGGAGCCTAAGAGGTTGTTGCTATTGAATCCTTCCATGTGGTGACAAGGTGCATTTGTAGAAGGGCAGCCTGGTTTCGTGTTTTGATTTTCAGCTTCACTAGCAACAATGCAAGAGAGTGCATTTAATTGCAGATTTGCATTTAAGAAACAGACTTGCAATGTAATGAGTATCTTTAGAAATAGAATGTGGATGGAGTGTAATGCTTGCTGTCTGGGTCACTATCCTCTGCCACATCAAAGACTTCACCTCGGTACTTTTATTATCTTATGCTGACAGTTCAGCAATTGCACTTTGTTGCTGTTCTTCACAAGTCAAACAATGCACCTATTACGTTTTTGCAAGAGATAGGATAATTATCTCAACTGCCAGGTGTGAAAAGTGAACTTTCCTAGGCCCAATTGCTGTGTGGTAAAACAGCCAAAGTCATTTCAGGCTTTAGTTGTCTCACTGACAGACTTTGGCTTCCCATCTCTTGGCATTGGGCTCTAGCTTGGCAAAACTCTTATGTGCCAGCTTAACTTTAAAATCACAAGCCACCACTGGCAATTTGGACAGGTTGCCTCACTGTCCTAAGCACTAACACAGACATTGCTTCTATCAAAACAAAATATGACCTCTTAGTGCCATTCTTCTGCCATTCGCTCCTTTTATCTGTAGGGAACTGGAGCGCTGGGGCAGATGAGAGATGTGTGTAGACTGTAAGCACAGTTGCATTGAGTAGGCACACCCAAGGTAAATGTAAATTGGATGGCAGAACTAACTGCAGAAGCCAGAAATGTGTTTCTGGCTACTCCAGCCTGTTCTTTGGACTGGTTTGGCAGCATGTAGCAGGCTCTGTACAGCTCCAACTGCGGTGTGATCAGCACGCCAGCTGCCTGGAGCCAGGCTGGTGAAGCACGGAAGGAGACCAGCATTCATTTTGAGTAGGAAACTTCCTTTTAAAGCAAAGGAAGAAGGCTGAGGCTCCAATTTTGTGATCTATCTGAACACTTTTCATGTGGTCCCTGGCCTGGAAGATAAGTCTGCATCCACAAAGAGTGTCTAAGGGTAGTTCCCAAACACAGTTGTTCTCTGCCCAAGCAGTTTCTGGTGTTATCTGTATCCAGCATTATTCTTGTCTTAACAAGGAAAGTGAAGATATACTTTTCCATACTGAAGCACTGTACTTCTCAGTAACTGTACTTATTACTAAGGAAATGGGGAAATCATAGCTCTCTTAATAAGTTACCTGTTGTTCAGGTCATCGCATAGAGTTTCATGGAAATATTTGCACAACATGATGTCTATCAGGGATCTTAATCTAGGACACTGGCTGGCTATTGACAGTCCCTGCTAAGCAGAAGCTGGGCAAAGGACCTGCTGATGGCCACCAAGACACAGTAAGTCTCCAGGAGATCACAAACCAGCTTGAATGTTGGCCACCACCCATCGATGGATGCTCCCAAGACCCAGTGTGCCCCTTCCCCACAGCTTCCCTGCAGACCATGGGACTCATGAGCCCAGTGATGTTTTCTGAGCCCATTGTAGTTTCTGACACTTGCCCAGGTCCCTGACGTGGTTCCAGCCAGGTTCTCAGCTCCTGCCTTGCACGGTAGACCCTGCAGCTGCCCGATTGCTGTTCTTTCTCTCCTGTCTAATTCAAGCCATGAATCTAGTTCTTGTCTCTCCTCCTGTCCTCTCTCTGTCCTAAGCTGCCTCCTCCATCCTGTTTGAGACCCTCTGGTACCTCATAGGCTTCCAAAAATTCCAAAAGCAAACATGAGCCATATCTATGCTTATAATTCTTCAATATGAAAATATCACAAAGGTCAACAAAACCTAGCAAGCAGCACACAGTGATTGAGAACAAGCATACCCTGCAGCATCCAGGGCACAGCACTGAGTACCTTTTCTGATGAACAAGGTGGTTCTTTAGTCATTTCTATAGGTGCTGCCTTTCACATCCTCAGGGTGCTGTCGCTTCTAAAAGATGCCATATAAATTAAGAAGTGCCATGGTGCTGAATTACTGAAAATCTTGTTTAAATAATTCAGGAGATGCCTGTGAAACAGCAACAAACTGCAGCAGCTTGTGGCTTGTCAGGCCAACAAAAACATGTTGAGTGACAGTGCACCAAAATTTTTAAACTCTAATCTCTTCTCTCTAACTCTGGAAGAATCAGTGACAGACAGGATAGTGCAAAGACTAACTTTTGTCCCAGTTCTCAAGCATTTACTATTGCACTCAGAAAGAAAAACACAAAGAAAAAGCTGTTTTACCACCAAGCTATTTTTGAAATATGAGAGTGAACTCTGAGGCCAGATTGTCTGTATTTATTTTAGAGCATTGAAAATAGTGTTAAGAGTTACAGACAATAGTTCAGAAAACAAAGTTTTGTCCTTATTGAATATACTGAAGAGGGATCATTTATTCAGGCTTCAAGTTAGAAAGTGTTTAAATATACCCTTAAAATCACCTCTATTCAGGCAAGCACTGAAACTCACAATTAGCTGGACATGAGTGAAATTTAAACATACACTAAATACTTCCCTGAACCTCCACTGATTTTCATCTTCTGCTTTTGCACAATCCACGAACAATTTCACTATTGACAAAATAGCCCAAACAGAAGCAAAATCTATGATAGGTCTTCCTTTGTTTCATGATCCCACTTCACACTGCGGCAAGACACACTTGTGCCTTGTTTTAGTTCTTTTCTCTGTCCCTTTTTGGGATCATCATTTACACTTGAAGCACCTGATAATTACACAGCCTTGTAACTGCTTACAAATACTTTTTTGGTCTGGGAAAAATTACTGAAAATTACTCTGGCAATGTATTTGACATCAAAAGCAGCAGCTGTGTATGACAGGGCTGTGGGATCAACAGTGTGAGTGCTAGAAAAATCATAAGTCTTTGAACAAATACACGAGTGTTCTCTATCTCTTCTAAGTGGGATTTCAGGAGGAGGGGAGAGCATTTTTTTTTAATATACTTTCACCTGTGGTTCTCCAGTGGCTACATAAATGCTCAAGAAATTTATTTAAGGTAAGAGAACATTCCCACAGTTCTCCAAGTGTTTTTTTTTTTTTCAAAAGTCATACACAGGAAATTTCTCCTCATCATCACCTATACAAACATGAAATGAGAAAACATAAGCAGTATTTTAACAAGCTCCTGGGAAAGCTTTAAATAAAGCTGAGATGAGGCCAGGTGGACCAAAAGAAAGTGCTTATGCTGGATGGATGCTCAGCTGAGAACCAAAAGAAAACAAAGTTATTTCCTTCATGAGCTGATGACTCAGAGGACTGGCAATGACATGGAGGACATCACGTACAGAAGTGCTATTGCTACAGATGAAGTGGTGAATAATAGCCTTAAAGCAAAACTTCAACAGCAAGTTCATTGGCTGGCATTCCCCCAAGCATCATCAGAGGATGTGACCGGCCAGTGTGTGGCTTGCTTCCCAGCTGGCTGCCTGTCTGCTCCTCCAAAGTGCCTGCACAGCACCCGGCAAACAGCCAGTGAAAATGGGTGAAGGACTAGCAGCGTGCAAGTAGGGTGCCGTATAGAAGCTCACGTGGGTGTTCTCACTGTTATCCTTCCTGAATAAACACAGGATTTTAGCATCTAATGTTATTTAATCCAGCCCCTAGGTATCACTAGTCAAGGTGATTGGGGTGGTTTTTGCACTCATATTAGTATAGTTGCAATGTCTGTAACACCACAGCAGCCATACTGGAGTAGTACGAGGGCCACTCTGCTCTGTAACCCATCTCCAGGATGGGCTACCAGCAGATGCTTTGGGAACACATATAAGAAGCAGCACCAATCTAGACCAACTATTTGCCTGATATTACCTTCTCTATGTCTGCCATGTAGAAACTGGTTGCTTTAAAGATTATAGTTGACTCACTGCATTCAATAGCAACTGAAGGACCTTAAAAATATTGGGTTGGTTTTTTGTCGTTGTTCTTTTTTTTTTTCTTTAAGATTACACCCACAATATTCAAATTGTTCTCCATAGCATTTGGTAACAATGTTTACCACAGCTAATTTTTCAGGAAGAGACACTTCCTCATGTTTGTTCTAAATCCACATTCATTAGCCACTGGGCATCTCCTTCTTCTTGAGCTGTTACAAGGAATAATGTCTTCTCCATCACCGTCTTCACACAACGCATGATTTTATATATCTTGTCTTCTACCTCCTCTGAGGTGACGATGTCTCATCATCTAGTAGTGCTATAATAAGTAGCAAGCTGGACTAACTGGAAAACAAACAGGCTCTTGAGTTATTGCAAATGTTCTATCGCCTTAGTTGTTGAAATTGGACAGGAGTAGAGAAGCTGCAGAAGGATGGATTTCTTCGCCAGCAGTGTAGGAAGTATTGCTTTCTATCATGCATTAGACCTCCCACAAGATTTATCTTAGTAATTGTTTGACAATTTCAGGGCAGGGATAGTCCTAAATAACACGCAGTCCCATTACATTTTAATAGAGAGGATAACACAACCAGGCCTGAGTCTCCAGTTCTGAAGCAATCCCAGACATCAGTGGGTAACAGGCTCTGCAGCACATTTCTTGCCTGTCTTATCCACATGCATAGAAAGTCCAGGACATTAGACATGCCACCACATGCAGCCATGCTGGGCCAGCCTCCAGTAAAGCTGGCTGTGCTGAAATGCCACCATGGTCTGGGACACCCATACCTGACAGGGTGTTGCTGAGGACCAGAATGGTATCTCTGTAAGCCACTTTTCACTGGGAAATGTTTTCCCTCATTGCCACAAAAACCAGAAATGCATAAGAAAGACTTAAAAGAGGGTTGTGTTTTACTTAGATGATGAAGGAAAAATATATAAAAAAAAAAAAAGCGAGAGGTTTTCTCCATTATTAAAGCACCTGAAAGGTTTTCCTGCTAACCATGGCAGCTAAAACCTTGTAGGACCAAGAGGCCATACCTAGTCTGTAGTATCTCTGCCCAAGTGGCACCCAAGTTCCATAACTGGGCAAGCACTGGTCATGTACGGTTCTTTTCTTGGCTGCAAAATGACATAGAAGTGCAGAGTCTGGGGGATTCTCTGCCCAGAGTTTCCTTGCTCTGGACCATAATAGGTCATCACAGCTTCCCTCTGGGCTAAGCATAGCTTAAGATGAGTTTACATTTCATAAGGGTAGTGGCTTACCAAGGCCAACGCAGACTCCTCCTACCATGGCACATGGTAAGGGGGTTCCCAGGTGCACCGACACTATGGTTAGACATCTGCAACCTTGATACATCAGCTAGATACACAAGGACAAAAAATATAAACAGACTTCCAGTGATACTGAAATCCATGTTCCAGTTCCCATTTCTTCAGAATTTCTTTCTCTACATCCTCTTTTGTAACAAACTTCGGCTTGCTGGTGATATTTCAATAATCCAGACCATACGTGCCCTTAAGAACACACTACTTACCCCTGATCTTCAGGGAACCACATTTGTCAAGATACTGTGTCCAGGCCCTCGCAAACAAACTCACAGCTACTTTCTTCTGTTACAGTGGCTAGGCTACATTTTGGGGCTGAATATTTCTTTTATTCATTGAATAATGGCAATTTCAGTTAGCTAAATTGTAAACTTGTTCTGAATCAAATCACACTGAGGAATGACTACAGAATAAAAAAAAAATCATAATTTCCACATTTTTCTGAAATTGAAGATATAGTTTAGAAATGATTCAATATTTTTTCAGTTTATGTAAATGTAATAAGAATCAGTATGTGTAACTCCTGAAAACAAACAAAAAACACAGAAGGAAACAAAAACTATGAATAAAATGTTTTGTTTTCCACAGCTATTTTTTCCCAATATTTTGCTAGCATTGCACAAACCAGTCATTTGATAGCTTTTGAAAAGAACAATGATAAGAAAGTCAAGCAGGAAAAAATGTGAGGAACCCAGAGAAAGATAAGAAGACACTTGACTAGATATTTACTTTCAAGAGGACATGTATTGAAACCTAGTAAGACACTGTTCTTTCCCTGTCTCACTATTACTCAAACCACAGGCAATACAAGTGGAAAGACACAGAAAGGAAAACAAAAAGTAAAAATAATGTGGGGGATTCCCTGCTGCAGTTAAGTCAGATGTCATTTCCAGATTTTTAGAAATTCTTACCATGGGATACTAAAGAAGATTTAATATCTCAACACCTCTGGGCATAATTGCAGGATCAAGGAAGCAAATTTCCCTTGAAGCAGCAGCACTGCAGCAGAAGTCAGATGCTTTTTGGGGCAGAGAGTGGAATGAACAGGTATTCATCACCCCCGTTCAAGAGACAGTGGGTTAGGGGAGTCAGGAGTATTATCCTGCCTGGAAAATTTCCTGATCCAGATCCTTAGCAGTTTATAGAAAATGTAAGCATGAGATTACACCAATCCACATCATTTCTGCAAGCTCCAGGGTTTGAGTTTGGATCTGTGATTTGAATAACAGATGGGTAAAATCACATGTAACCAGGCAGCTCCCTAGTGGCTGTATAGATGTGGATGTTGGAGAGCATATGATTTTCCAAGCTAAGGTCAGCACTAACCTGAGCTCAATTTTTCCTCCAGATCTGCTTTTTTTCTAGTGCTATCATGCGACTTAATTTTTTTGGCTTGTTCCAACCCCTTCTGCTCAAATCACCCCCCTGTAGAGGATCTTTCCAATGCAAACAGGGGAGTCACAAGGCTCCAGAGCTCCACCATTTCTGGAAGATGACAACGTACCTCTGTGAGGTGTGGAAACTGCTGTCTGCCATGTTAACAAAGCAAAATGCAGAAATCTGCAGTATAAATCTGATGGTACCATCTGGCTCTCAGCATACTGGAGATAACCACTCTGGTTTGTAATAAGTTTG
This sequence comes from Actenoides lindsayi, assembly GCA_025331215.1. NCBI lineage: Eukaryota > Metazoa > Chordata > Aves > Coraciiformes > Alcedinidae > Actenoides > Actenoides lindsayi. The sequence goes on along the minus strand of WTSP01014710.1, from coordinate 362 downwards.
TTAAAGCTGTTAACTTTGGAAATGGCTCACCATATAAAACAATTTATAAATGATAAACAAGAAGCCTCTAGTACTTTTTTAAAGTTATGAAATTGGCTACTATATTTAATGTAGCTTCAGTATATCACATTTAGAACCTTTAATAGGTTTTATACTTACTTTAAATATTTATGACCCTTGGAACTGGCTAAAGATTAGAAGCAAACCACAACACAGACACAGGTGGTGGGGAGGGTGGAGGCGGGAGGGGAGGGGAGGGGAGGGGAGGGCAGGGAAGGGGAGGGGAGGGAGGGGGAGGGGAGGGGAGGGGAGGGGAGGGGAGGGAAGGGGAGGGGAGGGGGGGGGAGGGGAGGGGAGGGACG
>WTSP01014708.1:4141-17052 GCA_025331215.1 Actenoides lindsayi | reverse complement strand
GCCCGACCTCCGCCCAGCAGCCAGTCCCCGCCGGTAGCCCGGGCCCGGCCCCGGACTGACAGCGCTGGCGGCGAATCGGGGCGGCCGGGTAGGACCCGAACGCGGAGCTCGGCCGGGAACCGAAGTTTGGGGGCCGAGGGCCCGGGCGATGGGGACAGCCGCTCCCCGAGGGGGCAGGTGAGTGCCGGGGAGGCCCCCGAATCTCCTCGGCCTTGCGGGTTTTCCGGGGAGGTTTGATCGGGATCCGGCTGCGAGTCTCGGCCGGGCAGGGCAGCCTGGCCCGGGGAGGGTGACCTGGGAGCACCCTCAGCCAGGCTCTGCTCTGTCCGGGCAGGGTTTCCTCACGATGGGAGGGGGTCTTCGCCCCCCACCTCGCCTCACAGCAGGGTGTTTGTACCCTTTCATGGCTCTGCTGTGGTGTTACCCCTGTCCTCCTCGTGCTGGAGGCACCGGGACACCCCATGAGTTAAAGCGATCCTTCACAGGCCAGGGTTGGCCAAGAGAACTTGCAGTTCGTGGCCTTAGCATGGGATGGGACCTGCTACCTCAGGATGTGTCCGTAGGCCAGGTGTCCAGGGTCAAAGGGGTGCTCAACCTGCCCTACTTCGGGTAGTTTGAGTAGACCGAGAAGGACGTGTCACTTGTGAGGCTCACACCCCTGCCATGTCTGTACACCAGCATCCCCCTCGGTGCAAAACAAGCTGATGGTCCCGGAGGCCTTTGCTGAAAGGATCCATTGGAGAGCACGGGGCCCTCAGACAGGTTTGCTGCGTGCGGTGCTTCCCAGGCGCCCTTGGTGAGTCTGGCTCTAAGGAATTCAGCCTCTGAGCTGCGCTGAGGGCGGTTACACTGAAATGCTCTCTGTCTGCATGGAGAGCAGCACTGTCACCCCTGGCACGTGGGGCCAGCGTGACCAACGTAACGCCGTGTCCTCGACACACAGCAGAGGGGCATGGGCAGCAGGGGCGTGAGAAGCAGGGCTTGGGGGACTTCGGAGACTCTTTAATAAGAGCTTTCCAAATGGTCAGGCCTGATGTCAAATTCCAGCTGGTTATGTCACCCTGGGGGCCAAGCCAGGTTGTGAGCAAGGGCTGTGTGAGGTTTCTGTGTGGAGGCTGTGTAAGAGGACATTTAAAAGCCACTTTCTCTGCTGATCTGTGCAGCTGTGTGTTCAATTCTAGGGAGTTTTCTCTGGCCTGTCCTTCAGAAGGATTTCATTGCATGTTTTAGACCATTGAGTTGATTTGATCTAATTATAATTTTTTATTTTTTTTTCTTAGTATCGCCTTGGAGGAATATAACCTTGCTGACTGGCTGGAAATAGTGGCTCATCTAACTTCTGCCTGCGGTGCCCACCCCATCTCCCTGTAGCCTGCTGGGGGCAGAAAAGCAGCAGACAGGCTAAAGCACATATTTATTTGTTTGTGCTTCGCTGAACTCATTGTTGCTTGTCCAAGAAAACAGGATGGATGGGAAGAAGCGGCACCAAGTTACTGTGGTTCCAGCAGGGTCCAAGTCTCCTCTTTAAAGAGAAGTCCCAGCATCAAAGAGGCTGAGAAGCTAAAGCTACAATTGACCAAAATGGAAGGAGGCAACAGTCCTAATCTGCAACTTCAGCAGCTGCCGTTGGCCACGGCGGCGGTGTCTGTGCAGCCCCACACCGACTCCTTTTCTTACAAGGTCAGATTTCTACCCCAGTCTATCCCTCTAAGGCCCTAACTATTGGACTAAGCTGATAATGCTGCTGTATCCAGGTTATTTTTTTGCACTGCCTTTGTAGCCAGGCCATGCCTGCAGGCCCCAGGGGGTTATGTGCTGTGTGAGAGAAAGAAAGAGAAACTCTGTGTCTTGAAAAGCTGGACAAAGTGAGGAGAGGACTGCTAGTTAAAATACATGGATGTCTAAAGGTGGTGAGGTGCAATAAATTCTGCTAGGAGCCTTTTTCAGGCTAACCCTTCCATCAGCAGTGAGGATCAGGGGCTCTGGGCTGCTCTGTATTCTACTGCTGCAATTTCAGGTGGGTCAGCCATGCAGAGAGCTTGCCTGGGAAGATCTCTTGGGTGGTTTGGTTTTTTTTTTTTTTTTACATCCTGATAAAGAAGTTTTTGTTGCACTGATAAGAGCTTGAAATCTCAAAGTCCTTGTCTTACTATATATGAGAAATTCAAGAGCAGTACATTTACTGTTAAGAGAGGAACACAAATGTGCACCAGGTTATCCCAAATCAATCCAAGGGAAGTATTAGACTGTATCTGGGAGACTGGCACCGAAATGAAAAGTGCTAATGACATCTAATGAGGTCTAAACAGTTGTTGGAAGAAGGCAAATGCTAAACGGCCTGGCTTGGCCTCAGGCTCTTCTGTTCACTCCTCATGTGCATTTCCTTTGTGACTCAGCCTGCTTTACATTCTTTTCTTTTCTTTTTTTTTTTTCTAATTTTGTCTTTAGACCGTGAGAATTATTGCTGAGCAGGGAATGCTAATGTAGAAGGGGTTGGGAGCTGCTACCAGTTGCCTTTTACTTTGGATTAACTGGTTGATGTGAAAAAACCCCAACAGCATAAAATCTGTGTTAATTGGGCTGTCTCATCAAATGGGCTGAACTGAACTGAACCAGCAGATGTTATAAGTGGAGAAGAGTGGAATCTGACCTGCAGAATGCAGAGGTTCCTGAGCCACACTCTGCTGAATTCCAGGGCAACAAACATCCTCATGAAAAAGTTTTCCAAAGGGAAGAATGAGCAAATGGAGCATGGTGTTTAGCTTTATCTTCTTCCCCTCTGAGAGCTGCAAATAATGTGAATATATACACACAAATATATACACACTCACTGAAGTCTTTCGCAGAAAGTCTCTGTTAAGGAAGGATTATCTTTCACCCGTGTTTGGCAGCTTTGGGACACAGCCACAGGGAATTTACCTGAATTGTCCTAGATGACGCAGAGAAGGAGGAAGATAAACAGAAACTTTATTGACAGGTGATCTAGAAACTGTTTGAAAAGTCTGCTCTCTTCCAGATTGTGCAGAAAGCTCTGACTTCCTTCAGGGTCCAGTGTCTAAATTTAATATCTGTGTGTTTACTTTGTTGTTTGGGTTTTTTGTTTTGTTTTTCAGGAGAATTTGATTGGTGCATTACTAGCTATTTTTGGGCATCTTGTTATCAGTATTGCACTCAACCTCCAGGTGAGTATCACGAAGCAAATCTTCATCCTGCCTCAAGCATCCTGCCTTAAAAAGCGTCAAGGGTGCCAAAGCTGCTTTGCCTTTTGTTTTCCTTTCTAGAAATACAGCCACATCCGGCTGGCAGGCTCCAAAGACCCCAGAGCCTACTTCAAAACCAAGACGTGGTGGTGTGGACTGTTCCTGCTGGTGCTGGGAGAACTGGGAGTGTTTTCCTCTTACGCCTTTGCTCCCCTTTCCCTGATTGTGCCACTCAGTGCAGTGTCTGTTATAGGTAAGGGGGGGAAAGAGATGATGGCTGCACAAGTCTGAGTGTGTTCCAGTGTGAGATTGCTGATCACTGGAGTGGTACCTAACTCACTGTTTCTCTTTTTTTTAATAGCTAGTGCAATCATAGGAATTATATTTATTAAAGAAAAATGGAAGCCCAAGGATTTTTTGAGTAAGTTCCTCTGTTTCTTTTCATTTTTCCTCTGTTTACAAGCCATTCAACACATTCATGGCCTCTCAAGAATCAGGATTGGAGGGATGACAAGATCTCCATTAGCTATAGTACCTCTTGGAAGAAATGTGTTACCCACTGTTGGTTAAAAATGGGGAGGGGGGTGTTGGTTTTTTTTCTGACTCATGCCAAATCACCCCAATCTCCCAGATTTGAGAAGTACAATGGAAATGGTGTTTGTTTGTGGGATTTATGAATTATGGTTCTCTTGGCTGAATCTGCAGCCTAAGGCCTTGACTCTGCAGTAACGCAGACACAACTGCATCAGCCTGGCCTCATCCACGTGCACCTTTGCAGAACTGGGGCATTTATTCTGCCAGTTCCTAGAAAATGAGCTGGGGGCACTGCCAGGCGGGATAAGCCCCAGAAATAGATCCTGTAGTTGCTGTTTGTTTAGCAGATGCTAAACAAACCTGGTCTGAACTTTTTTTTCCCCTCCCTCCACTCACAGCACACACATTGCCTAGGGTTTATTTGGTTCTACTATTCTGAAAGTGGGGCATAAAGGGCAGAGGAGTGAGTCATCCAGAGGAATGTGCATGATGTCATTAATGGGCACTGTGCACGTGTGATATTAATTCCACACTAACCCACTAACTTTGTCCTCTCTCTTTTTTTCCCTTTGTCCTTTGGTTGCCGAAGGGCGATACGTTTTGTCCTTTGTAGGCTGTGGTTTGGCCATTGTTGGAACTTACCTGCTGATAACATTTGGACCTAATAGTCATGAGAAGATGACAGGAGAAAATATCACTAGGCATTTAGTGAGCTGGCCATTTCTGTTGTATATGGTAAGATGGCCCATGATTTCTCTGAATTTTTCTGTTCAGTTAGAGGTATTTAAGTCCTAAAAGTTTTAGAATAGGTTGTTCTCTCCTTGACCTGTCAGCTTCAGCCTGTGTTAGTAGTTCTGACAGCAGCTGAAAGCATCTGCTCCAGAAGTGTCCAAACACTGTGTCTGCATCTGGGCTTTTTCTAGACTGACTTTTTTTCTGGAGCCATCAATCTCATTGAAAATACTCTGAAATCTGTGGGGTTTTCATGGAGATGTTTGGCCATTAAATAAGACGTGTGCTCCAGGCATCACTTAGAGCCTCAGTACAGAAAGTTGGCAGTGATCTCTGATGTGAATATTCAGGCAGATTATTTGATCTGCTGCATTATCATTAATATAACGTTGAAAGTGTCCCATGTTTCCTGTTCTGCAACAAGCTATTGGGTATCTCCTCTAATTAGGATCTAACATCATGCTAAATTTGGTCTGTAATTGTGTGGGATCCTCCTTTTCCTTTGATTTGCCCTGTTGTGTAATTCTAATGTTTGACTGGCTCAGAATCCCATTTACTGCCAACTACCCCCCATTTTTTTTAATATCCTCTGGTTTATCTTTTGTAGCTTGTGGAGATTGTTATATTCTGCCTGCTACTGTATTTCTACAAGGAGAAGAATGCAAACTACATTGTAGTTATTCTTCTGCTGGTGGCTTTGCTGGGTGAGTTGATATGGACTGGTAAGATCTGACTCTGGGTTATAACAGTAAACTGAAGCATCTGTGGGCATAGGGAATTATATTGACCTAATTAATGTCATAAAATGCACCAGTCTACTCCAGACACATTACTACAGGTTGGCTGAAGCTAGTATCTTGCAGTGACATTTAGGATCTTTGCAGATGAACTTTGGACAATTAAGACTTGTTTCCCATAAAGATGAATAATCTGCCAAATAGAGAAAGTGCAGAGTTATTTATTAGTGTTCTTGATTTTCATCTGTGTGTGCAAAGCCTGGTACAATATCTGGTCAGTGGATAGGGCTGATCCAGTGGGGGAAAGGGAGGATTTGACTATGAGAATCACCTTGGCTCTGGGAAGATTTGCTGTGTGGCTAAAGATGTGATAAATGCCAGTATGCCCCCATTTAAACTGGGAGAGCCTCTGGGCCTGGGGTCAAGTGATCCTACAGTGACTTCGGGGAAGCCAGGGTTTCACTTTTACCTTTCTTCACATTCATCTATTTTTTTTTTTTTTTTTTTTTTAAGAAACTGTGATCAATTAAACTTTAAGAAGGGTGAATAATAGCAAGGCAGTGGTGCAGTCTGACGTGCCGTTGAATCTGTGTCGCAGTCCTCAACGTTTGCTATTTATGCAGCTTCAGTTGCTGCAGTATCTCTTTTCTGGTTTGTTTTGGGGTTTTTTTCCTCCTTTTTTTTTGGTCTTTTATTTTTTTTTGAACTGTTTGGGGCTGGATTTCAGTAGCTGCTGTCTCTCAGGCTGCACGAATTACAGACAAAGCAATGATCCTAATTCTGAATGGCCCTGACTTGTGCTGTCAAGAATTGGGAAGGAAGTGGGCTCTTTGACTCGTTTTGAAGCCTTCCTTTCTTAACTTTGTTAACCAAGCCAACGTGGCATCTGAAATGAAAATTTGTATCCTTCTGTCTCATGATTGCATGACAGTGTTTAAACATTTAAAACCCCGGTAAATGCTCCCAGTCCTGTAGACAACGGAAGCGTGATACAGAAAAGTGGAGGGATTTCCTGAACTTCAGTGTGAAGCTTTTGGGAATAAAACGGGCAGAGCTGGGGATAAAACAGGCACTTTGTATCCCTGGGCAAAAGGAGGCTTCAAGTTCTCATAGATCTGGGTTCTGCTTGTGGCTTGCTGTCGCGTGCGGAGCGGGCGTGCGGCATCCCTGCCCCCTGAGCCTGTCAGTGCTTCAGCTGAGTCTCTGTGACTGTTGCCAGGTTCCATGACGGTTGTGACGGTGAAGGCTGTGGCAGGCATGATTGTTGTCTCCATACAAGGAAACCTGCAACTCGACTACCCTATATTTTATATCATGCTGGTGTGCATGATTGCTACAGCCACCTTCCAAGCAACGTAAGGCATTCGCTCTCTTTACCTCTGTGATCGCGCCGGTTTCAGTGGGTCAGTGATTAGCGGGCTGTTTGTTACCCATTCCAAGGATGCTGATAAAACTTTTAGGAGGAGAATTATTCATTCTCTTCTGTCTGCAAATCCATGAGCCTGGGATAGTGGTGTTCTTTGCTTCTCCACGTAGTGATACTGCCAGGTAGTTTTAATCCTACATTTATACATCGTTATTTATATACAACTATTTGCAAAACAGCATTAGGAATGAAATAGTGGCAAATCAAACAGAGTATCTGTTAAAATCACTGTAGTATTAGTGGTGTTGATGATGTATCTATGTTATTAGGGTTTGGTTTGTTTCCCTTCTGTTCTTGTAATAACCTAAAAAGCCTGTAGCAGTAAGAATAAAAAAAAATAAATATTCAAAATATGAGTGACATTCTGGCCCTAAGGTCAGTGGCAGTAATTTCACTGCCTTTAGTACAGCCACAAGACTCACTCTTCTGTCCTTTATATGAATTCCAAGGATGCTGCTGCAGGTTTAGTGACAAAGAGAATAACGTTTCTTAAATTTACGCCTTTCATTCGAAAGGTGTTTCCAAGGACACTTAACACTGGTCTGTGATAACTGCTATAGAAGGTGAGCAGCCTTCCCAAATGAACCCCTGTTGTCTGCCCCTGTACTGCAGGTTTTTAGCTCAAGCCTCTCAGCTCTACGACTCGTCACAGATCGCCAGCGTCGGCTACATCCTGTCCACGACTGCAGCAGTCACCGCAGGTAACGCCGCGCAAACCAGGGTGTCGGGCCTTTCTCAAAGAGGGGCAAAAGATTTTGGAAAATAAACCTCAGAGGTGAGGAAGGTGAATACCCAGCAAGATGATGACTTGTGTTTGCTTGTCATCTCTCTTGGGCAGCTGGCTTCGTTTCTGGGTTTTTTCTTTCCAAAAATGTGAATTATCCCGTTAAACTGGGTTAAAATTTTCTGTGAAGTTCTCATTTTGTTTAAAGCGCGTGGGAACTTGCATTGGAGACTTATTCATCCTGTGCCAGTGTGTAGGAGAAGAGGGTGATGTGTGCTCTTAGGTGTGCAACCTGAATACACAGATAAAATTTCTCTCCTGTAATTTTATCTAGATTTTGCCCAGGATCACAGTGCCCAGGTGGGTTTGGAATCTCTCCAGAGGAGACTCCACAATCTCTCTGGGCAGCTTGGGCCAGGCTCTGCCACCTTCACAGGAAAGAACTTTCTCCTCCTGTTCAGCTGGAACCTCCTGGGTTCCAGTTTGTGCCCATTGCCCCTTGCCCTGTCTCTGGGCACCACTGACAAAGAGTCTGTCCCCATCCTCTTGCCCCCCAGGGCCCTTTAGCTCTTGCTCAGCATTGCTCAGCTCCCCTCTCAGGCTGCTCTTCTCCAGCTGAGCAGCCCCAGGTCTCATTTTGGCAGTGAAATTCTAAAAGATTTGCTAATAAATTGTGTTAAAGTAGAAACCAGGCCACCTTTTTCTATTTTAAGATCATTTAAAAAAACAAACAACCAAAGGTGCTGACTATAAAAATAGGAATCTTACATGATTTGCTTTCTGGAGGGACGAGTGCTGGAGGTGTAGCACTAATTGCTCATGTAAGCTGGGAAGAAAGATGTCATGAATTATTTCCTTTTCAAGGGGCAACTTTTTACTTGGACTTCACCGGTGAAGATGTTCTCCATATATGTATGTTTGCACTTGGGTAAGTGTTTAAAGTTTCCCTGGTAGAAAACTAGAAAGTATTGCTTCCTATGATTAAAATTTTTCAGATACTTGTCTGTCTGTCCATATATATATATATCGAGGTATGTACTGTCTTGGAGAGGAGGACAAACTGAAACATTTTCTCTGTCGGAGCAAACCATGTCTCATAGAGCTCAGAGTCCTATCTGGGTGATGATGGAGGGATTGTGTGATGCTGGGTTACGCATAATTGTACCACACTGACCATTAAATCCCTTGCTGACTGTGCTGGAAATCAGCTCGGATGTTGAAGCATTATGAGCTCTTTTTCAAGCTACCTGCTCGTGAATCTAGAGTTGCAGAATAACCAAGAGAAGCCATCTCTGGGGAATCTGTTTCAGGATTTGCCTCGAGCCTTCACTGAAGTGTGACAGGGCTCCTGGAGCCCTGTTTCTTGGGCATGGGCACTCACACAATGCAGATATGATCAGTGAAATGTTTGCTGTGTAACTCGGTATTTAGCCCTAGCACAGTGTCTTGATGTGATTAACTCTCCATAATCAGGGAACATTCTGAAATGTCTTTCAGATTAGCACAGGGGGGAAAAAACAAACAATTGGGGAGATGAATGTTAGGAACTGCGCCTTTCTCTGTCAACATACTGTAAAAACCAAGATCAACAGTTGTTAGTGTGTTTACCGATGAGAAACCTTTCAAAGGTCAGGCTGCTAAATCCTGGAATTTCATCAAAGAAAAGCATATTTTGATGTGTTTCCTTTCCCTTTTACTTAGTCAAGGTTAATTGATTAATTAACGTGAGAACTTCCCCCTGTGTTTTGATAAAGAGAAGGTGAAATTGTTCTCGTTGTTCGGTGGATTTTGATACTCTTGAAGAGGGTTATTCAGCTGAGACCGCTCCCTGCAATTCGGGCTTGAGAGTTCTTTTCATTTCCAGTTCTGAACTCTTCATGGTGCTACATGATAGGCCCTTGGCAGAAGGAAAATGCAATATAACCTCCTCTCCCTCTCACAGTTATCTCAGTAGATCTTGTCTTCTCCCTCAGGTGCCTCATAGCGTTTCTAGGTGTCTTCCTGATCACAAGAAATAGGAAGAAAGCAGTACCATTTGAACCCTACATATCAATGGATGCTATGCCAGGTAACAGTACAAGTACAGAGGTTTATCAGTTTTTCCTGGTTTAAGTATTGGGCTTCACAGTGAAAGCTCAAGCTTTAGGCTCTGTGAAGTTTTTCAAGTTTTTTCTCTAGTTCCTAGAGGTTTTTTTCCATCTTTTCCTTCTCTTGTTTGTGCCTTGTGAGGGGTACGTGCGCGTTTTGCCTGGAGCAGAGAAGAGTGATGTGCCCTGTGGTTGCCACGCTGGGCCCTCTGACACTGGGGGGAGGTTGTATTTTGCCAGAACAGTCTTGTCTGGGAAGATGAGCTAGTTTTGAGTTATGCTTGGGACTGGGCTTGGTCTCAATCCAGTAGGAAAAACTGATTACTGGGGAAGGCTGACGCAGGGGCCAGGGGGAGCAGAAATTATTTTGGGGAAGTACAACTAAACCGTCTTGCTGGTGAGCTGCACGAAAGATAGGCAGCACTTGATAAATAACTGACTGCCACCCTTCATTCACTTGAAGCTTATTTCTCCCTGAGATGCTTTAGTGCTGAGCAGAGAAACATTATGTCTTTCATTTCCCACTCGAGGAACCGATGAGCCGTGTGTCACGAGCACCGAGACTTTATAATTCGGTGATTTATCGAGGGGCAGGGAGAATGCACTTCTGTTCCGAAGCTTTTAATCTCTGTCTTTGCTCTTTTCAGGCATGCAGAACATGCACGATAAAGGGATTGCAGTTCAGCCTGACCTCAAAGCTTCTTTTTCCTACGGCGCCCTAGAGAACAATGACAACATGCCAGAAATTTATACTCCGGCGACGTTGCCGATCGTGCAGGAGCAACACGGTTCCAAAGGGGTTTCTGCCCCACCCTACCGCGTGCTGGAGCACAGCAAAAAGGAGTGAGTGACCTGGAAGGAACTGATTGGAATCATCAGAAGTACGACCTTTTTATTTATTTACCCGTTCAAATTATAAGCAAGTGTAAAACCAACCTTGATACAGTTTAAAGCTCATCTCAAACGCACCTTTCAAGGCTGATCATCGAAGTAAACAGCTCTCTCTAGTCGTGAAGTCGAAAGCGTTCGTTGGCAGGGAGTAAATCACAGCTCTCCTTTGAATGCTGCTGCCTGGAAGCGTGAGGTGGCGAGTGCAGCGTCACAGCAGTGTGGGATCCATGAGGTGGCAGATGCTGTGAAAACGCAGAGCTGTGGGAAGAGAAGTGACTGTGCAGTTTTTGAGTCCTGCTGGCAGCGGGTTTATCTCCAAAGAGAAGTTTTCAGGAGTTGCTCACAGAGAGAGGAGGGCAGGATTTAACCTTTCATATATAGAGACTGTGATGGATTTCCAGAGAAGCTGTAAATCTTCCTGTCTCTGGCGTGACCACCAAACTACCTTAACATGGCAATAAAATGTAGTTGTTTCCAAGCACGAATACTGAAACCTAACTGTGTCTTTAGAGCAGCATAAATTGATTAAAGTGAGCAAACTGCTTTATTCCTTCAAAAGGTGACTCTCGAGCACTTCCTGTACCACTGTTCTCTGCCTGGGGTTGAGCATAGGCACTGAGAATGTGAATTTTTAGAGCACCACTGGATTACATGGAGGCTTAGAACAAAGATTATTTGCCAGTTTTCTGACTTCGTAGCAGGAGTTTTAAGTTGATGAGATGATGCAAAGGGAATGCTGTAAAGCATGAGAACTAGAAGTGAGAGCAGTAACGTGGCTGGTGAGGAATTTTTTGTAGCTCTCAGTGAAGTTCTAATTATCTGTCACTTGGATTTTCTTTCTGGTTGTGGCAGGATTTCCAACTTTGTTTAGTGGTCTTAAATGCTTAAAGATGTTGACATTCCTTAGTTAAAAAGCTCAGTCTGGGTGTTGTAGGATGGGCTACCCCTCTATTTTTATTTTTCCTTTTAAAAAAAAGGCAAAAAAGGTATCAGACTAGTATTGTGAATGACCTAAGAAGAAAAAAGCGGTGTGCACAGTGCAGGCTCAGCGAGGACTGTAAGAATAAAGGAGCATTGTGTACTCGTGATATTTATCTTTCCAGCTTCCCAGAGATGGCTGGAAGCTGATAAGGGAGAATAGACACAAGCTGGGGGGGGGACTTGTCAACTGAAAAGGACAAAGTACAACCTTTGCTGGCATATACAAGTTATGCTGGCACTTTGATATCATCATCTTCTCTAAAAGCCATTGTTTTGCTGGGAAACAGAATCTTAAGCCTACTTAGTGTGGCTTGGACTGTACATACAGTGGAGTGTCTCCAGGACCTTAGGAGACTATTTGACATGAATGGGGCTTGTGTTCCGTGCACTTTTAAATGCTTACTCTGATACCAGGGGGGGTTAGGACAATCTTGGACTTGCAACAGTGGCTTTCTGCATTTATTATTTATTTTTAATTGACTCGTGGCCAGTTTCTGTTCCCACTACCAGAAATTCCCAAGAACTCCACCGACTTGTACGTAGCTATTGCAGGTTTTTTTGTTGTATATGACAACAGGACTGTTCTCTTGCAGATGTTTCCCTCGCCAGCTACGAATACTAATTCAGTCTGGAAATACTTGAGATTGCTTTGGCATTTTTGTGCAGCTTAGAAAAATCATAACCTTCCCCCCACCCTGCAAAGAGTCGATGCCCAGTGGCTGTACGTGTACCTATATGCAAAGTTTCTTCACCACCTTGGCATGTCTGACAACCTAGATCTTATCAGTGACATCCCGTACGCTGCATCTTATGAAACCTCAAGAAATAACAGCTTTTCTTTTACCCTCAATACTTCTTTGTGTTTAAGTAAGATAACACTGTTAATGGGCTAATACCACCAGAACATTAATCTTGGTGGAGCTGCAGTGACACTGATTTACTACCTTCAGCTTTGTATCCCTGGTAATCGATTGTTTGTGAATTTATGTGCAGCTTTTGTTCATTAACAATACTAAACGAAGTAGTACAGGGGAGAGGCTGGATGGGAATGGTACAAAAATACCAGCTTTTCTTATCTCTTCCCTTTTAATCAATGAGGCAGTAGCTGTTTTGACCTATTAGTTCTAAAACCACAGAAACACCCTGGTTTAAAACAAGCTGTGCTAAACCATGCAGAGCTATGCACTCCACTTTTTAGGTGGCAATATTCTGTGTTACAGATGTTGCTGTGGTATAAAATAATTAACCAGAGGGCTTAAATGTTTTGCTGTTGATTTCTGCAGTGAGGATGGTCCAATGTGTAACAGAACGCTGTTTTCCTGATTCTTGGTTTCTCAGTAGTATTTAAAAACTTAAGTGGGGTGCAGACTTTGCAGCCAGTAAATGGCTGGTTGGGATTTTCACCTCATCATGGGACCTGACGTCATAAGGGACAGACACGGAGTGCTTTGCAGGGGGACAGTGCTACTCTGATCATGAAATCATTGACTGCTTTAGGTGGGAAGGGACCTTTCAAGGTCACTTGGTCCAACCCCCCTGCAGGGAGCAGGGCCATCTGCAACTAGAGCAGGGTGCTCAGAGCCCCGGCCAACCTCCCCT